>JAODGC010001773.1:197636-211404 GCA_027574925.1 Ecitoglossa quadriceps | reverse complement strand
TGGTCCAGTTTGCGTCAAGAATTGGTACCTGAAATGGATTTGCATTCTTTAGTAGTCAATTACAAATCTCTCTTCTATATGTTATTGGTTGATTCTGGGGATGAGTTAAGAGTAGTTAAGGTTGTTCAGAATTAGGCGGAATTACTAGTAACAAGAGATGGCTATGACTTAATTTTATATAGTAGTGGCATGTCTAACTAAAATGGTGAATTGAACTACATTATTAGGCTCATCATTATACTTTTTCTTTATTTCTCTAAAGAGGGTCTGCATTGTGCTGCCCTCTATGCTCATTTTGCATTTAAATGTGGCAAGAAGTTCCAATTGTCCGTCCCTGAGAATTGTAATGTGCACAAGAGTATCAGGGGCACAGCAAATCAAGTAGGTGATCGTAGGTAGGTTCAAAATAAGAATTTATTGCATGTAGCTATTTTTAATCTACTTAGTCCATCCCACTTTGTATTTGCAATCGCTATTGGCTCGTAATTTTTCTACGCAATACCTCTACAACAATGTGCAATACCACTTTTACAAGCTGCAATCCTAATTTAATCTAATAATTATAATTTAATATTATAATCTCAAGAGTGGGCCTGTAGTTGTTTTCCCAATGCTCATGTTGCGTTTGGATAAACCAAAAAGGCCTTAAAGCAATGAAAAGAGACCGTAATATTCAGTAGAGTATCAGGAACACAGTAAATCCGAGAGGTACTAGGCAGATAAAGTTTTAGGTAGATTCAGCATAGGTAACCAATGAATGGTGTAAATATTTACTTATCTTCAATGTTTTTAGACTATCCCACATGCTCACTCTCTTCTATACATTAGAATAGACCTGTGGCGTAAGAGTGTTGTTATTCAATCTGCTGTATTCCAGTTCTTATAAACTGATAAGACCAAACGCGCTGTGATACCAATACTGTAGGCGAGTTAATGTACATTATGAGTTAGAATTGTGAAGAAGTAATTGCGTGGCATAACCATGTTAGTAAAAAGAGGTCCACTTTCAGTAAGTGCTAGCAGTAGAATAAAGACCACTGTATTGAGGTTCAATAGTTTTCTCTTACTATCTGAAATGAATTGTGATCTACCTGTTATATGTTTGTTGGATCATCTCACTTTACATTTTAAGTATTAAGTTAGACTAGGATCGCATTCATACCCAAATAGAAATATAGTTTTCCATAAGTGAGCTTTAGATTTTAAATGTAAAGTTAACACTTGCAACAAATATAACTCGAGGGAGGAATATCTGAACTTGAAAGTTTTGTGATAGATATAGGTCGCATGATTGGACCAAGCGAATCCAATAGTAAAACATTTTAACTGAGATAAATTTTTCTTGATATCTCGAATAATTAATATTTTAAAAATTTCAAAAAAATACACCAGGCTATCCTCTCTAGTCTCTTGAATCTTGTGCTAATTAGTTTCTATTTCTTCATTGGTTCACCAGTTATGGATGGTCCACTTTGCGTCAAGAACTGGTACCAGAAATAGATTTGCATTCTTCAATAGCCAATCACCAATCACCCTTCATGAGTAGGTGGAATTACTAGCAACATGAGATTGCTATGTATTATTTTTATATAGTAGTGACATGTCCAACGAAAATGGCGAATTGAACTAGATTATTAGGCTCATTGTTATACTTTTTCTTTATTTCTCTAAAGAGGCTCTGCATTGTGCTGCCCCCTATGACCATGTTGCATTTAAATGAGGCAAAATGTTCCAGTTGTCCGTCCCTGAAAACTGTAATGTGCGCAAGAGTATCAGGGGTACAGCAAATCAAAGAGGTAATTGTAGGTAGGTTCAGAATCAAAATTTATTGCATGTAGCTTTTTTAATCTTTCTAGTCCATCCCAATTTTTATTTGCATTCGCTATTGGCTATTTTTTCTATGCAATACTTCTACTACAATGTGCAATGCCACATTAACAAGCTGCAATCCTAATTTTATAGTATAAATTATTCTTGTCCGGTATTTTAATATTTTCATATTATGTCTCAAGAGTTTGTCTGTAGTTGTTATCCCTATGCTCATGTTACGTTTGAATAAGCCAAAAAGACCTTAAAGCATTGTAAACTGGCCGTAATATTCAGTAGAGTATCAGGAACATAGTAAATCCAAGAGGTACTAGCCAGATAAAGTGATAAGCAGATTCAGCACAGAAATTTGTTAGAAGGACTGGCGCGTGATTATTTAGCTAGACCCTCCCATTTAAACTTGCAAGTTCTAAAACACGGTCATCACTAAATGCGTATCGCATTTGCTCTTGTTCCGTAACAGATTTACCTCTCCCGTGTTATTTTAGTTGCACGTGTTAACTTTACATTTAAAATCTAAAGCTAACCAATATAAATCTTTATCTCTATTTGGGTACAAATGCCAACTTTGTCTTACTGTTATTCTTAGATGCAAAGTGGGACGGTCTATTCTCAGCTCTTAACAACAATGCCTATCTGATATCCACACCAGTATCGTCTGATGTGGTGCGCTTTGTCACTGAACTTTACATTTTAAACGCTTGACTACACTGAATGCAGAAATAATACGGGGCAGGTAGATCTTATTTTTTTGCTGTTGGAGTGAAATAGTCTTTTGTTTATGGTGTACAACAATCCTTTAAACTTTGCAAGTTTAGTGAGAAGGATTTATTGATGTACATAGAGTGTTCTTTTTCTAATATATGGCATGAATTGTAGGACGGTCTACTTGGATTCTCAAGCGCCACATATTACCTCTATTGCAAGACCCTCTTGAAATTGCTGTGCCCCTGATATTCTACTTAATATGTCATTCTTTCTAGCTATCAGCGAGGCTATTTAAACTGACACAAAATCAGTATTAGACCTCTAACTGAATGCTACTGAAAAAATTATGGTCATATTGCATTTATCTTTAATACACAGAAGTCAAAATTTCAGTGAAGATATTGTAATGGTAACACCTGCTTACCAAAGAATGCAGTAAGCAAAATACCAGATTAGTGACAGATGGAATGCGGCGGTAGAATTATTTGATAGAGATATTCCTAGGTGCATGAATGTAAACAAACGTGCACGCCTTGCAGCGTAAGAGTGTTGTTATTTAATCTGCTGCATTCCAGTTCTTATCAACTGATAAGACCGAACGCGCTGTGATACCAATACTCTAAACGACTGAATATGAGTTATGAATTGGAAATGTGAAGAAGTAATTGCGTGGCACAACAATGTTAGTGAAAGGAAGTGCACTTGCATTAAGTGCTAGTAGTAGAATAAAGACCACTGTATTGAGGATCAATAGTTTTCTCCCACTATCTGGAATAAATTGTAATCTGCCTGACCCGTGTTTGATGGACAATACCACTTTATATTTTAGGCATTAAGTTAGACTAGGATCGCATTTATACCCAAATAGAGACATAGTTTCTTATTGGTGAGCTTTAGATTTTAAATGTAAAGTTAACACTTGCAACGAAAATAACACGGGACGGGAATATCTGATAGGATTTAAGAGTAAATGCAACATGTATATTAGTGAGGAGCATGTTTTGTAACTTGAAAGTTTTGTGATACATGTAGGTCGCATGATTGGACCTAGCGGATCCAATAGAGAAGCAAACTTTACTTGATATCTCGTCTATTTATTCAAATAATAATTTCAAAAAATTATTTTAGGCTAACCTTTCTATTCGTTTGAACCTTATACCAATTGGTTCAGATTTTTTAATTAGTTTAGAAGTTATGGATGGTTTAGTTAGTGCCAAGAACTGGTGCTTGGAATCAATTTATATTCTTAAGTAGCCAATCACATGTTACTATTCTATTTGATACTGGTTGTTTATGGAGACGAGTTAGGAGTGATTTGTGTTGTTTAGAAGTAGGTAGAATTATTAGCACCATACAAAGATTTATGTGTTATTTTCATGTTGTAGTTGTATGCTTATCTAAAATAGCAAATTAAACTAGAATGTTAGGGCTTTCATTTATACTTTTATATTATTTTTCCAAAAGGCCTCTGTATTGTGCTACATTCCATACCCAGGTGGTATATAAATGGACAAAATTAGTATTAGAGCAGTGTAGAAAGTCTGTAATGTTTAGTCGGGTATCAGGAGCACAGCTAAATGCGCGATGGTTGCAAGTTCTAAAACATAGTAATATTCATATTGTATTTACTCTTGGTTTTTATCAGATTTACTTCTCTTGTGTTATTTTTCTTGCAAGTATTAACGTATCATATATAATCTAAAGCTAACCAATAGAATACCCCATCTTCAATAACTATTACTTCTATCCTAGTCTTGCAACTTGAAAGTTCTGTGATACATATAGGTCGGTGGTTTGGAGGTTGGTTTTTATTTGGTAAATGCATGTCTATCTAAAATAACAAATTAAATTAGAATATTAGGCCCACTATTTGTAATCTAACTTTAATTTTCTCTGTATTGTAAGGTATCAAGATTATAGTTAAATCTGAGAGGTACAATCCATGGATAGTGTAAATATTCACCTCTCTTCAATCTTGCTGGACCATTCCACATCTTTTTCTGTGCATTGGAATAAGCCTGCAGCAATTTGAACAATACAACACCTCATTGCCCGATTGTATGTGTATATTTTTTATTCCATGTTATTTTCTCATGTGATGTGTTGAGACTTGTTGAGCTCAAAGTGGGTCTGCAGAGTGCTGCCCTCATCTTAGTAAATATCTCAGCCAGCATAACAATACTTAATATTACCCAAACTCATTATTTCTATACGTCTAAACTACTTATTTTTTATATAACAATTTACTACTGAGATGCGCATTTTTTAAAGAATTACCAACCTAACATTACACCACTTTATTATAAATTCAATAAATATTGAAATCACGTTAAATTAAAACAGTTACTTTTAATTTCATGCTTGGAATGTCTGCATAGCAGTTGGGTATTGAATTGGAGTTGTAAAACGTTTCCATTGAAAAAAATAAAGCGTGCGAATTGGAACTCGATTGTCTCGTCAGCAGCGGCGTGAATTTGCTGTCATATTGCGCGCTATTACTCTATTACGCTCGCGGTTGTGCAAACATTTTATTCTTTGCATTATTCGCATGCACATTGCCTGATTGTCATTGTGGCAGTGTGCTTGTAACAGTCAGTATGTGCAACCTGCTTTGAAGACTATTTATTTTGTTCGCACAGTGTTCAGCAATCCAGATGACAACTCCATAAACTAGCAAGTGGTACTTGCACTCTTGGAGTACTTAAAGATTGAAATAATAATGTAACATGTTCTTGAGTGTTTTCAGCGAGCACTTTACTTGTTTTTGCTCTCATTGACCCATTGTTGGATAGTCTACGAATGAATATGATAGTATCTCCAGAAGAATAGTTGAAATCTCTACCTGAAATGGATTCCTTTAATGCATTCAGAATAATCTCAGAATAGTGTTTTCGTACACTGAAAAATTCATTGATTAAACCTATTGTGCAACATGATACCCAGTGTCTCTTCTAGTCTAATAATGCCTTGCTACCAATTTGCAACGATGCACTTTGATGTTCATCTATAGGTAAATTAATAGGTAAGAGTAAGCAGCATTAACTCTTTGTCAAAGCATGCGTTGTAACATCGAGACTGTACATTAGAGAACTTCATTTCGTCACAAGCACTAATTGCTTGCAATTAAATATCCGTAGATACATTGAAAATATGTGTGTTTTGTAGAAATATCAAGTTCGAACTTGGACATAGTGCATAGCATATTGTCCTAGCTAATAGAGAAAATTTGATGGTCTTTGATAACATTTGAGTTTTGCAGCTTCTAAATTAGATTAATGGGTAGTATAAATTAACTGGCTTGATTACTGGCTTGTAAATGTTAATCAAAGAAATCAACTTGTCATAACATCACAAAAGATTCATGTATTGTTGGTTGAGAAGATGTTATTAATCCTATCTCTTCGAGTTGTATATATTCCGCTGGCATAATCTGCAATCCGTCAATAAACGTAAATCTCACAATGTTCCCACATCGTTTGTTAAATTCGCTAGTTGTTGACGCAATATGCTCTCAGGACAAGTTGAGGCGAAATTACTGTACTCCCATGCCACTAATAAAGTCGCAATGAAGTAATGTAGGTTTTTGTTCGCGTTGCACAAACTCCTTAGTGCAGTTTATTTTGTTTGATACAAATCTAATAATAAAACGGTCCTCAAACCTGTGTCATACTGTATGCAGCAATGGGAAATGAACATTTTATGTTTCGGGCATTGAATCATTCCTAAATTAATTTCTAACACAAGTAATTAATTAAACGTTTCATTATGTTGTGCTTTTGATTTCGCCATAACAGCACAGAATTGAACCCAGAACAAGTTCTAAAATATATAATTTGCTGATATGAATGTGAATACCGTCATTTCTCGTGTGGTACATTAGTAATTATTAGAGAATATTATGCGTAATGCCTAGGTTGCAAAGCAATATGATAGTTAAATATCTGGCGGCAGTTGCGGATTGTGGGTGTGTGACATATGGTGAACAATGCCTGAAATGTGATTTGTGAACAAAACAAGCAAAATTTAAATCATGTCAAACTCTGATATACGCATTGCGTATGAAAATAATTGTTAGGATTTGCTAGTTGGAACAAAATTAATGTGTGCTCTTTAAATAGTTTCATTTCTAAACAAATAAATAAAATGATAATTTCGTTAAATTGACTAATTTATTATTGAATTTATAATCACAACTAATTGATATTTTAATGAAATAATGTACTTTTATTTAATATCAAATATGAAAAATAATTACAATTGAAAACTAGCTTATCCTAGTATGATATGATTCCTGATATCATAATTCTCTTGTAATTTGACTCCTGAGTTTGAGCTTTTGACTTCGGTTTTCCTCATTCTCTTAAATAATGTTTAGGCTAGACAGAAACAAGTAATGCATTTGAAATAACTTTTGGAGCTTATATATTATATTTACATCGAAAATTTCTTTTGCGACAAATTGGTGAAAGGACCATACATGTTTTGACCCAAAGTAGATTTTTGTTTCAATAACCTTATTTTATAAAATAATTTTCTTAAGTTCATACTTTTCGAGAAAATGAGAAAGTAAGACATGACTTTGTGCGACAGGCTTCGTGTTTCCTCATTTCCTCAGAATGTATTGCCGCAAGATAATAACAAATAGTAATATCATTTATTTCCGTGTGAGTTTCCCAAACGTATTAATTTAATTCGCAATTATTTCCAACTTATTAAGAACCTTATTTATTATCTTCATAAACGGGTATAGTGTTTTACAATGACATAAGCATTAAATAATTGTGATCTCTATATGAAAATCCCTTTGTTTGTTTTATAATTTCTGCTTACTTTTTCGTATGGAATTACGTAAAACACACAGAAAATAAACTGCTTGACTCAAACACACAATATACACAGAAGTAAGAGTTGATGTCAGGTTTGAAAGCCTTGGAAAATGAAAATCTTTGCTGCATTTTATGAAAAGCCCGAACAAAGAGCCGTAGAGCATGATCGTGGAACGTGTGGAATTAATTTCATTTATTAACTAAAATAAACCAATAGAAATGTGTAAAAGTTGGTTAAATATGTAGCAAATGTTTAGATAAAAATACAAATAAATTCTGTTTTAGGTTATGCTATTATATTACAATAAAATAAATGACGACAAGACCAAATTAATCTGAAACTATTTTTGTAATCACAAGGATTAAACATGTCTTGTTTCATTTTTTTACATGAAGATACAAGATAATACTTTTTGTGGAAGTAACAATTACTCAGTTTTTATGTCTAAATGATGCTTTGGGATATGAACAACATTTTTGATTACTCAATCTGGTTACGCACAACTAGATGACTCGGAAGTAAGTCAAAAGTATGGGAAAGGCACGAAATTAAACAAAGGAAAATTATCAACTGTGGTATACTATCTTGTAGAGATATTTTGAGTGTTGTGCAATTGTCAAATCGGAAGCAGAATAAATTGCCACATGATTTTTGAGGTGAATGAGATGACACTTCACTAACACAAAGTAGGAAATACTTTTTGGTGTTACGAGTGTCAAAAAACTGGGATAAAAATACCAAAAAAGAAAAGAATGATGAAAAGATATTTTGAAAGAGTATTTGAGATTTTATAGAGATGCTTATTTATTAAATTATTTACTTGGTAAATTTGATAGATATCAGCTTTATCATTAGATATGTCTATTATTCATTAAAACGTGTGTGCATTATTTACATTCCTTTTAAATTGAACAATCAATTGGTAAAGTCATTAAAGAAATATTACATTTATTCACAACGGCATAGAAAACAATGTAATTATTAACCTAATTAATCAATCCAACTAATTTTCGACATAAAAAGCAAGCGCATAAAACAGGTTAGTAAAATTAACAGCATTGATTTCAATTTCATCATTATCCTAGCATGCAAAAACTTGCAAAATTGAACAAACAAAAGTGATATATTTCATTGCCTTACCTGAGATTTTAATAAAAAATCTTTCTCAGAGGCTTACGGATCCAGTTCGAAGGTCATACCCAAATAATTTATTGCTCTTGCATTAGTAGTAAGATTACGCTCTCATTCACTTTTTGTTTCGCTATCGTTTTTATTTCTTCACATCGTCTGTTTGGCATGCACGCGCTTCGCTCCGGAATCACATAATGACCTGTGAACTACTGGTGAGCTATTAATGACAAATAAAAATGCCATTTTGCCTCATTTGCGGCGTTTGCACATATTTTCGCATTCGTGCTGAGATCAGCGCTTGCATGAGGTGGAGGAGGGCACCACCTACTGCTGATTTACTCATGGAGATTTCAAGTGTTTAACGTTGAAAGATGGCAGGAAAGGAGAGTCGAGAAGTTGCAAGAAGCTCAAGACGCGAAATTATATAGGCAGGTGAGCGTCGGCGTGCGTGGACAGTGCTCGATTTGTGTGCAACGTGCGAGGAACATACGATTAATAATAATCTCCGAAGAACAAAAACAAGTTGAGAATAAATCACACTCAAGGATTCCTTCGTAGTTTATTGGTTTAACAAATGTGATTTGTGTCTTAAGCCATTTACCATGGCAAGGTATCATCAAGTAAGTGAAGGAAAACATTAATATATCAGTCATAATATTTAATTTGCTTTTGAACCTTTTTTTTCAAAAGCAACCTGCCTTCAAACACATTTTAAATTATCAGTTATCAATTAACAAATCATCTCTTTATTGGCACCTACACTTTGTGGTCAGCCAAGCACAACAAGTTGTCTTAAAATCTGAATGTTCTTGATACAACTCAGAACTTTTATATTCACCAAGCTTTGTCTTTTATTTGCGTTTGACACTTGTTTAGTGCGTAATTCAAGATCTTTAACAGTTGCAACAACTAGCTGGAAGTAAGTTAACACAGTGAAAAGACGTTGCTCATCCGGTTAACAACTTAAACTGCTTTAAACACAATAAGTACTCATTATATTTGGAGGAAATTCTGAGAGTATGAGGACGTATCAAGTGCACAACCGAAGCAAATAGCTTTCATAGGTATTTAACCCAAATAATCGTCACGAGGATGAAAGTTGGATCTGATCTTATACTCTTCTTGCAGACGTGCAAAACGGTAGCATTTACGAGGTGCACGATTAGAGGATACTTAACTCTTCACCCACTTGTAGCCAACTCCATATTTTCACTTTCAGATATAAATTTTAAATAAGTCGATTTAAAACTTTAAGTCATTTTGAATTATTTTTTTTTGAGTAAAGAGCAAACGGAAATAAGATCTATAATTAATTAGGCAACATTAGGGCTTTTTTTTTTGAATCAATTCGACTTATAATTAGATAATTATTATTGGGTTTTCATCAATACAAAATTACAGCTACAATTTTGTGGTTTTGTAGCCTCAGCTTCTTTTTTTACAACTTTTTATGATTTCTTTGGGACTTTTTGCACTCGCCTTATTATTGATTCTCCATTCCAGTTTGTTTCGCAAGAGAGCGAACGCTGATATATATTCTTTGCGTGGGCGTATTAAACATTCAAATAACACATAATTACATAAGGCTGCTACAATGTTGAAGCTCACCAGTTGCTGTAAGTTTTGAGCTTGTGCAGTTTGACTTCCAGCTAGTTCCAACTGCAATATTATTAATTTCGAAGGTATTGTAATATCGTGCTAAGGTACATTAATGATACTTTATAGGCTCCTTTCTACGTGGGTATTACATGTAGCGATAAGACTTTCTAATCGTCGCCGGGTTTAATTGATCACTACAAAATTAAAAATTTTAATTTTATTTATGAAATAGAAGGATATGTCCAGCTTGCTGATATTTTTGTTAGGAAAAGTAACTAAATTGCACTTACGTCTTAGTCTTGTAATTTTCTACTTTGTTCTAATGGCTTCTGCTATCTCTTATAATTGTATTCATTTGCTTTAGTTTCTTTTGTAGTCATTCTAGTCGCGTTTCTTGAGTTTTCTACATTGTAGAGCTTTTATATTATTCGGGAATTGTATCATCAGTGCGAGGTTTGTAAGTCAAGAAATTATTATCAAGATCGTGCAAATTGTTTGCTGGAAACTGGACAACTTGTCCAGTTGAAGCAATTAGTATTTTCTACAAAGAGCAAACAACATCCGCGTTGCATCACAGTGAACAACAACTTTTGTTTCCAACTCAACAGTGGAGTCTTTTTCTTAGCAAACTCTTTATTCTGTAATAAATACTGCAAATATTACACCATTTGTAGTTATTAATTTAGCACAACCCAACATAAACTATTATTGTCTCTGCTTAATTTACAATGGGTTCCGGCCACATTTGCATTTTTGTCCCTAGTTGATGTTTTCTAATTACAGATTGCGTTGCTTTTCTTCCTATTCTTTGCGCATGGTGACGCATTCACCGCATCCAATAGCAGTCTGACCAAACGAGATGCCGATTTGGATGCAGCGGAAGCGAACGGCAAGCTTGAGATAATCAAACAAATCAAGAAAGTGAACGACGATGGATCATACACAATCGGCTATGAAGCGGACGATGGATCATTCAAGATAGAAAGTCGCGATGTTCTTGGAAACATCAAAGGAACTTACGGGTACATTGATGACAATGGGGACATTAAAAGGGTATCATATAGTAGCAGTAATGCAACAGAAGGTATTACCTCTACTATTGAACCAATTTCTGTCGTACAGAGGATTCCGTCGAAGGTTAATGTCAGTAGGAGTACGCCAACGACAAGAAGACCTCTTTATGTTAGTACAACTGGTATTCCTACTAGTACAAGTGGTGCTGTTCAATCCATCCCAAGAAGGAGGATTACTTTAACTACCACTACGACTGCTCCAACTACAACTGATAAATATAATCAATTTATAAAAAATGCTTTAGCTGCTTCCAAATTGAATGCAGTGACTTCGACTCCTACAACTATTATGTATGAGAATTCTACACCGGCCAGGTTACTAGCCCAAAGTAAACCATTAGTACGTAGTACGCAAAATACCCAGAAAGTTACTACATCTGAAGGACAACTCCTCAGACCTGAAGTTTTGCTCAAACCAACTGATATGCCTATGTATCGACGTCTTCCAATTAAGACAACTCTTCTAGATGAGGATACCAAACCTGTGACTGAAGAATCTGAATTAGAAAGAAGTAATGTCCTCAGGAGACAATTACCACATGACGAGAAGACATTTGATGCAAGACAACACGTTCTTAATATCCAACAAGGAGCTGGAGATGATACGGTTGATGTTTATAGTGCTTCTATAACAACGGGATCACCAAGACCATTGTTTACTACGTTGAGGTCTAGAGTAGGCACAACAACAGTCAATCCACTCCTTCATAGAGTAACTCCTTCTATTAGGTATCCAACTTATCAGAGGCCTGCTGTTACAAGAGTTCCTCAAACACCAGCACCTACTTCTGAGTATCCACAGGAATCTTCAACTGAGCCAAGTGTTACGATTACTCCCGTACCAATTGTGCAAATTCCAGCTAATGCAAGTCCTTCTCCACCTCCAGAGGATCCTATTAGACAACAATATGTAGAGCTTCGACATCCTTATCATCGCGGAGCTATTTTGGTCCCTGTTAGTCACGTTCCAAGGAGACCTATGCCAGATGATCCAGTACAGTATCAACAGGTCCAAATTCAAAATGACCCTAATGAACAGGAACCAGTTTATCAATACCGTCGTGTTCCTAAGTTTAGACCAATTCCTGTTCAAGTTGATGAAAATGGTTTTATCAGAGAGTACTCTACACCTAATCCTTATTCTGTCCAACAACCTGTTCAACTATCTTCAATTCATATGCATGACCCTAGGCAGCCTTACATCAGTCAAAACGACATTATCAATGAAGTAGATTCTATTAAACCGCCGGTATCCACCCGAGACTTCCAGAAACTCCTCGAACAGTTAATTCTTAGACAAAGTCGTTTGGAAAAAATTAGTGCGTTGACCAACTCTCAGCTATTTAGACAAAGACCACAGTATCAAAACCTATACCAAACCCCGCAGCATCCCCATTCACAGATACAGTTTGTTCCACGTGCCCAAACTCAAACAGTACAACCCCAACAGCAGCATCCAGTTATAGTTCGACCTCAAGCGGTGGATGAAAATCCCTATAATCAATACGCGCCTGTAACATTCACCCCATCACCAGCCCCACCTGGTACTCAGTCTAACTATCATCCTACGAAACGAATGGTGCGGCCTGCATCTGTGCACGTCCATCAAGCTCAACATCTCCAGCAGGAGCAGACGGAAGATGAGTATCTTCCAGCACCCGTGCGGGAGATGTTGCTGCTGCGGATGCTCCAATTAGCCATTAATCCATCGCTGCCATTGGAAGCGACGGATAACATTGAATCGGAGACTACGCCACTTCCGCAGAAGAACCACTTGAGGAACTCCGTAAGGAATGTGGAAATTTTAGGGGAGGATAATGATAAACGGCCAAGTAGAACAAAGAGGTATAAACAAGTTGAGTTTGATTACTATGATTAAAATAATGATTTATTAATTAATCAATATATATGTCAAATTAGGGTCCATTTGCCAAAGAGCGTTATTTTTTTATTAACAGAATGTATTATTAATGTATATATTATTTATATTTTTTTAATGCAGTAATCTTCAACATCATTCTACACATTTCCAAAGATTAATACTTTATAATAAATGTACTCTGTTTTTATTGGGTGTGTTTATATAATGAATGAAATAAATAAGTTTTGCAGAAATTGCAACTGCATCTACGAGGATTGAATAAGCGCATCAATATTGCGCAATTTTTGAATTGCGCAGTAAAATAATTTCTATTATGGGCACACTGTGCGAATAAATTCAGTTTATTCAATTATTAAAACTTATAACAATGTTAACCATGGGAACTACTAGGAATCTCTCTAGTCTGCACCTCATCTTTCTTCGTTTACACGCGGCAGCTTGTTTGCTTTTCACAACGCTTTCGCTCTTATTGCGTCTTTGTTTCTTTGTCAGAGGCTTGCATCAATTGCGGGCGCGAGAAATGAATGCAAAAACAATGCGTTAAATTGAGACAATCCTTTAGGTGATGTGTGCGCAGTCATAACTAACAAAGACCCGGATTTTATGTGTATAATTTAAAGATATTCTAAACAAGTACATGATAAGCAGAGGCAACGAGTAATAAATATGCATCAATCCAAAGAAATCTTTACTTTTAAGAAGCGTTATTTAGAGTTATAAA
>JAODGC010001773.1:149812-187851 GCA_027574925.1 Ecitoglossa quadriceps | reverse complement strand
AACAAAAGCTCGCGAACAATATATATCGTGACAGAGTTATTGAGATGTATTGGTATGAGAAAAGCGTCCACTAGGACGAAAAATGCTACTGATATCTAGGGTATAAAAGAGAGAAAAATGTCGAAGCCTGGGAGACACTATCAGAGAGAATAACTGCTGGTTTATATCAACGTGAAGTCTTTCCAAAATGAAGGAGGTAGATAAATATGGTGCTTTCTCAATCGAAATATTTAGGCCTCATATAAAATACTACCAATGATAGTTGAAAGAAAATTTTTTAAATGCAGAGTTATATAGAGGTTTATTAACATCCGAATGGAAATTTAGGAAGAAATAAGAAAGAATAATTTGGAATAGATGAAAAGTTCGATTATTACCTATATATTGGCATTTTTAAATTGCAATGTTTGTACTTTCTTGCACACGCGAGAAAAGTTATGGAAATGAAAAATGGCGTGCAGGAATATTTTTGTTCGTTGAGGTAAACAAAATTGGATATTTTCGAGTTTCCAAATAATGTGGGCACTCGAAAATCCAGGATATTGTGGAATTTTAGCAAATTAATGTGTATACACTTCGTTTATTTCCTTTTCAGTTCAGCATAATTTCAAAATGTACATTTATTTTTCTATTGCATTCTGTAATTGTGAATTGTACAAACAATTACAATTTTATTTTAATAAACCTGTACATGAAGTGCACTAATAAAGTAATAAACTTTTTAATTTTATTAGCGAACGTTCTTAATTATATATTTATTACCAATGGGTTATTGTTGGTATGATAGGAACAATTTTAAATAGCATTTTGTTGCAACCAAAAGTGGAAACTGGGTTTTTGACAGCCACTACATGTGTTCAACTAATTGCATTTTTGAATGTAACATTCCAGAAATTGGATATATACTACATGGTAGAAATTTAATAAAATATGGTAGTTTTAATTGGCAGTAAAGCTTTTTCAAGTTGACCTAGCTCTAAAAATTGTATACTATGTTGTTTGATTTACATCTACTTCTATCTAAAATTGCAAAATACAATTACCAATCTTTGATGAATAGTACGTTGTTTTCTTTAAGCATTTAATAAGGGTCTTATCATTTTATTATCTCCTCCGGCCCTCATATAGTTTATTAGCATTACACCGATGTAAATGTTGAGGGCTACAGCTACTGAGAGGAATTTTCATGTGAAAATCGTTGGCTAATTAAAACAGAATGAATAATTTTACGCATTGATGAACTTACATTATTCACGAAGTGATGCATTCATCGAACAGTGTGTTGAATTTGTTGACGTGGTAACAATTGCAATTGGCAAATGCGGGAATTGATTTATTATTAGTGATTGTTTGCTTAACATTTGTTGTCGACTGGTGCAGTTTTATAATATCTCGGATTTCCTGTACATAAATAACAATTATAAATGAATTGGTGTTTTTAAATTGGAAATCCTGATATAATTTCAGCATTTATTTATAATTTATATTTTGCATTGTTTAGTGTGGATTGTTTAAAGAACACAGATAAATTAGTTGCACAATGTGTTGTATTTTGTAAGGCATTGATAAATTAGCTATGAGATAAATTGCAGATTATGAAATTATCTTTGCTTGTTTACTGTTTTCGATGACTGTATGCAGACTGCAAACTAATAATTGGGTAGTTTATTATCAAAGCTGTTGCTGTTTATCAGAACTGCATCAAGATAAAGTTGCTTTGGCAATGGTTTTGAATTCAATTCTCATGAGGGTGAATATTCCTACTTTTCGTCGACAAATGACCATAACTCATCAGATATATTCAATTACCACCTAGTAAATTCCAATTATTGCAGTTTGTACTGCTTATCAATGTTTACAAGGATAATGAATGTTTAACTTTTAGGATCATTCCAATTGAACCGTGTGTATGCACAAATTGAAATTTATCACTCGAATGAGAAAGCTTCATATCCTAGAAAATATTTTTTGGGTCTCAGTCTTATTATATTCTCTTTGAAATAATCTAATTAAACTAGGAAGAAGTTCAACTGAGTTTTCTCTATTTCTAAAAGAAAAACAAAATTTTCTTTGCAAAAGTAAATAAAAAATGGAAACATCCTTCGAGTATATTCCACACGCCTGTGCTGTTGATAATAAAAGCTTTTCTTTACTGAGACTCACTACACATTTTATTTCCTTTGCTTCTATTTTCCTGAAAGATTGCATGTCTTCTACCATAGCCATTATTTTTCTCGCAGTCTAGCTTCTATTTTGTAAATTCTCCATTTCTTCTCTAAATGATGAATTGGGTAGGCTTTCACTCTTTGAATTTTGAATAGAGTACCATCTTCAGTGTAGACTGTTTTGCACCATTTTTTCCGCCGCACAAAAGCATCGACGGAGGAAAGAAGAAAGGAATTGTATATTATATCGATAAGGAATGTCACTGCACTGTCGTGCTGTCATATGCAGAAGACAGTAAAGGTCCCTGAGGTTGACTTGGTACTTCTTGCCAAAGGCGCATAGGACTCAATTGGGAATAAACATTTCCAGGATGATTTGTATAGAAAATTTCGAGTTATAAACGTTCAACTGAGCATTATTTGGATTTGGTTTATGGGACCAAGGGAAATGTATTTTGTCGCTACAATAACTGTTTCAAGTATGTTTTAAGGAGAAATACTTAAATTATGAGCTATAAATATTTATAAGTGTTATGTATACGTGCAACAAGTTGAAGAACTTTGATTTACATGCTTTTACGAATTCCAATTACAAAAGTTTTACTTTTTGAGACAAGTGCTGTGTTGTTTAGAGGTAATCGGCTTTAAATTCACAAAGTTTTCACATGGAAAACTTGGAACGACAACTCATGCTCATGCCAATAAGATTGCAAAGTTTAGGTTTTAAATAAAAACAAAGGCATGGAAGTAGTAACCTTATTTTTCCAACAGAAGAAGAAAAGAGGAAATTCAGCATCATAAAACATGCCTATTCCATCTAATGGTTTAACGCAGTTCAATTACAATTTATTGTAATGCCACTTAACCATTTATATAAATCATGTTCCATTTTATTAAATTTAATATATCCAATGCATTGCATAATGACAAGCTGAAATTTTCATTTGCTGGAGTATGTGTGACCTACTCAGACTATTTCCATGCGCGCTTTTTAGCCCCATAGGCCAGAAGAATGTCTAATGAGTCTTAAAAATGAAGGAACAGCTCTCGGCGAAAAACTTTCATTATGCTCGCTTGGAGTTATGCCAACGTCGTTGTTTACCCTTGCTGGCATGGTTTAAAACAGCATTTTGGCAAACGCCCCGGGTGAAAATTAAATCAACATTTTCTTCCATCATGCCCAATTTATCATTCCACTGGTTTTATTGTAAACATAAATAAATTGGTGAATTGTTATCATTCAATGAAGAATTTACGAAAGTTATTGATTTTTCAGGGGACAAGTTTAGAGTCGACAGTAACTATGAGATATTAGATTTTGCTAATTGATTACTACGTATTTAAGTCACCCACAAATTGCATTAGAGTCAATCAGTCGAGTTGAATACATATTCATCAGTTGGAATATTGGATTGCATTCAATTAACACGACTGGGCTTGCTTAGTTTTAAAGAGTAATTTAGTATCAAGGGTGTTGTGGTTATTGATTAGAATGCGTTTCGAATTTATGTATTAGTTTTACACTTTATTGATTTTAGCGGAATTAAAACAAGATTTTCATTACATCAAAATCCCTCTAGCAATAGAATATGGATGTTTGTGAATTATGTACTTTCATGTACTTTTCACGGATGAAAATTAATGCGAAAATTATTGTTTGACTACTTATCTCTTGTTTATTACATTTACGTTGTAACTTTTCTTTTTAGTTTTACTCAATAAATAAATATAGGAAGAACTTTATGCTTCAATTACAAGTAATAATTTAGGTTCTTGAGGATCATCGAACGTATGTCCTGTAATGATCACATTGATGCTTTAGGAAAAATCTAGGGCGTTGTATTGATTAATATTATCTTTTCTTGCTGTATTATACTTAAAATTGTGCTCTGTTTTTATGTTCGTATAAAGAAGTTTTATTCTTAGTATATTTTTTATATTGGAATTTAAAGCACAACTTTTCAAAAAATTTTTACGTTTGATTGTCATTAACGTGAAAACTTTTTTGAATTTCTCAAATTTGTATTTTTAGACTATTCTTTAAAGAATTGCCATAAAGAAATACTGAGGGTGATAATATGAGCATGTGCTTCTCTTTCAAAATTTGTTTTATTATCTCGTCCAGTAAATTTCCCATTTCAAATTTCAAAGAGCTTATTTTTGGGATATTTTATGAAGGACTACTGCTTATTTTAGGAGAAATTTCAGCAATTATGAGTGTAATTTTAAATTCTCTATTGTGCAGTAATATTTATTGGAGTTAATTAATTTAAAATATTGTTATAGATATACTAAACATCTATAATTACTGTAAGTATTATTTCAATGAAATATTCCTTTTGTTTTGAAGAATAAATGTAATTTTGGTGTTTGAAATCCTTGGAAATCCGCCAAGATATCAAACAAATATCAACATTCCATGTAAGTTTCTGAATCCCAACCATAAATAAACATTTCTTTCCCAATGTATCAAAATTGTATTCCATCTATTTCTCAGTTGTTTCTCCAAGTTATTTTAACTCAAAGTTACATCTTTATTCAATGTATCTTATACTCTTTGAGTGCATAGATAAAATGTTATTTTAAAACGCAAACAACAAGGTATACGATAAAGCGATGATTGATATTAAAGTTTACCGATGTGGGCTGTTAAACGCTCTGTGAATCTCAACACGTATTCGAATGTTTGATGAACAAATACAGCATGTGATTTTATGAAAGGCTTCAAGTACTTGCTAACTATTTATTTGGAATCAATCAAGCTGTAGCTTTAATGGTAATTATCAAAATGTAATTAGAGATTTATGCACTTAAGCTAATTAATTTTCTCAGAAAAATTGTGTGGGAAGAATCGATACGGTTGCTGTAAGTGTTTATATTATCAATTAAAAACTGCATCACAAATTAAAATTTACATCGCCCGCGCGTAGGTTGACATTTGGTAGCGATTGGTTCTGCTTGCCGCCCACGCAAAATACTCGGTTCGGGCGACGCTGGCTGCTGGCTACAGAGCTTTCTCAATCGGTGGTGCTCTGCCGACGCTCAGTCTGCGCCCGGCTCCTCCACACGACGCGTGAATGCTCTTCGGTTTCACACGGATTTAAAACGACGACGTGAATATAACCTCTTGAAAATTATCCTATTTTATTTAATCAAAACTATTAATTTATTTTAGTTAAGTTACAATCACAGTAAAAGGGTGTTTAGTTTTTTGCTTGAAGATGAAATTATATTGTTATTAAGTTTTGTAAACATTGAGTGCGTGTCCTTTGGGTGCATTGTGGCGACGGAAATAATTAAACAGCATAAATTTTGATGTAGTAATAATGTAGCAGATTGAAATTTGGGGTTGGCGTGGAGAAATCATGGTGTGGGTATTATAGACGAGTTTTTCAAGTTATTCCGGGCAAGGAACGAGAGCATTGTACTATAGGTAGTTATTCGCACTGGTGTCACACATATAATGCTAGAGATAATAGGGTTTGTTTTCGTACTAATTTGACGATGCATATATTGGGGTTTGATAAGCGTGGTGATAATTTAACTAGAGCTAATTACAAATATTAGACTTTGTTATTGATTAAAATTTTTGTGGGTAAATTAAAAGTGGAAATAATTTCCACATACTAATTTTAGTTATTTTCAATGCAATCCTTTTTTATGCTCAGGAAATTAAGGCAGTAAATTTGTGGAAACTTAAATGCTTACAGTGTTGGTATGCATACAAGTTTCTTGGTGTTAAGTTTCACATGTTTGCGTAAAATAAAAGTTTTTCAAATTTCACTTACCTTTGCAGGAATTGTGGAGTTTATGTTGATTTACATTTTAACAAGATAAGCGCCAAAAACATTTATGCATGGCGTGCGAGTTTTGCCAAGGCGTTTTGCCTTCCTGTAACATTATTCTTCCTTGGTGAAAATTGCCAATTATGCTGTTTACGCTTGTGTTTACGACACTTCAGTGCGCTACATTTCGCGAAATTTACGAGTTTTTAACGAGAAATCCATTTTTCACAATCATACTTCCGGCGATTCTTTTATAGCTTGTTGGTATAAGCAGAAAAATGCTGAGGTTTTATTACTAACACCACATGTTTCTTATAGGCACTTTTACTAAATACTCTATTTAATTGATTCCTTGTTGGCATACTCTCTGAGATTCGTTCCATTGTATCAGTGACGAGACAATCAGCAGGAAGAAATGCAAATTTTTTTAATGGGATATTAATACCCAGCTTTTTGAGACATTAGCGCAATTTGAGTAAGATAATCAGTGGGGCTTGTCTGTGCGTTTTCAGC
This sequence comes from Ecitoglossa quadriceps, assembly GCA_027574925.1. Classification (NCBI taxonomy): domain Eukaryota; kingdom Metazoa; phylum Arthropoda; class Insecta; order Coleoptera; family Staphylinidae; genus Ecitoglossa; species Ecitoglossa quadriceps. The sequence continues at coordinate 181,388 of JAODGC010001773.1, read as the reverse complement.
TTAGGATGTGAAAATAATGAATTGTGGTGGTGGCGCCGGGTTGCAGGTGTTTGCGCGTACCTCAACACGAATTGCTTTCGATAATGTTTCGAAAGCCTTTGGGACTGGGGTATCTTGGGTTTTCCTCTATTTATTAATAAAATTGAATTGCAACTGAAAAGGCAAGCATAACCTGGGGGGAGAGAAATTCATGAAACCGACGCATTACCTCTAGAGAGGTTTGAGTTTAAATGATAATTTGATGCTAATTTTTGAGACGTTTTGTTTCTTGTAACACCTAAAGGACACCAGCTCACAAAGCAACTTTTATACCATACGCATAAAGTACTGACAGAAACCTTAAACTCGATTACATCCCGAGTGTACTCGCATGTAACTTGAGTGTGTTGTGATGGTACGCGCGGGTGTTGGGCGCCCACAGACGACGCTGTAATGCGATTGATGACGTGGAACTCACTTATCATGTTTGACATCGTTTTCATCTTCTTTCTTTTCCTCATCGGCGTCACGTGCCTGATGTACTACCTGCCTGGCAGGCGGTACTCTGATACCAGTGACGATCGTCCTGCACAGTGTTACGTCACTGCGACGACATCAACTGGTATGCAGGGATCCCCAGTTGATCATGTCTAATTACAGTAAGTCATTTGAATACCTAATTATATCCATCATCAATAGCCATCTGTTGTTAGATTATACTGCGAAAGTTTCCTGTGCGACTGTCAAATATTTATCTCAAATAACTTTGGAGATGTCAGAGTAAATACATGTCGACAGCCTTTTCCAGGAAGACCTAAACAAAGACGACCCTTTTTACAGCCTTACTTCGTTATATGGCACTTTCATCTTCTTCGTCTCCTTCTTACGTTGCATAATGAAAGTTTTTAGCAACTCCTCCACGTGTACTCAGCGATCACACATCACACCGTCCGCACCGACAAAGTGAAAAATGTCAAAGTAATAAAGCGCTCGACATTTTACCCAAGAGCTTCCTTTCCGTCTCTCAGCACCTCAATTTCTTACCTCGCTGGTTTGTCTCAGTTTGAAACCTTTCATGAGTTTTGTTTTGCACTGCGCACATAATATGTAAACAACATAGTACATATTACATCTACCTTTTCCTGTCGTTAAAGTGCTTAGGTCTATTTTAACTCTGGTTCCAACAGCGCCTGCTTGTACGTTGCTGTTTTAAGAAAATGAGAGGGGTGCACATCATCAAACTTGTCGCTGAAGTTTTCGTACTCTCCAAAACAGAAAGGATTGGATTTGAAATAAAGCACAAATTATAGAGATACTTATTTAGATTTAAAAGTTTTGTTTTAACATGCACTTGTGCATATATAAATTGTTTACATTGAGGGATAAATCTATTTAAAGTTAGACCAATTTAATCCACAAATTAACCAACTTTTTCAAGCTTGCATTTTCAGTTAAAACTTGAAATTTTACTCTAGTTCCTTTTGCCTTAAATATTAAAGTAACGATAATCTAAGATTTATGCAGTAGCTACATTGAAAGCTTTGAACTTAGAATTTCTTTATTTTTGAATGTAGATGTGTTTAGAATCTATTCTTTCTTTCAATTCCTTTCAAATCAATCCAGCAAAGTGCGATGTTGTTCATGCGTACATTTCATCCACTTACATTTACTTATCTTTGAAGCAGTTCCTACAAGGGATTTGAGTCATTACAGAAGCAGTGCTTTAGGATTTTCACAACTTCTCTCCCATTAAGATCACGTCCTGTAGTTTCCATTTCCCATTTCGTCGTTGTGCTGCCTTGTACTCCGCCGGGTGATTTTATGTCGTCGAGTTGTATTCGGGACCGTGGCGACGGCAGCCGGCTCATAATTTATGACTTTTATTTCGCACGATTTAATTGGCCAACTACTTGAGTCCTTTAAACTCACAAAGTTATGTCACATTTGGACATTATCCTTACACAACAAACATGTTGTGATTATTCTGCGATAGAATGTATATTATTTTCGCAATTTACACTTGGATTTTTTTGAATTTCCTATTGAAAATAATGCAATTAATCAAACGTATATCAACACATACTGCACCCAGTTTTGATCATTTCAACCCCGCCCTACTATATTCGGCTTACCTCCCAACCGTGCCACGTCGCATTAGGCACAGCGTGTATTTTTAGCACTTTCAACAAATTTTGTGCATAAAAAGCGACGCATTTTCACCTATAGGGTCCTAATGTCGCTTTTGAGAGCGCATTCAAAACATGTCAACCCATGCAAATCATCTAAAGTTAATTTATTCTGCACACCTGCTGATTTTTAGCTAACATACAAAAGCCACCTATTGATTACGCATAAACTATAGCTTATCGTAAATATTATATTAGCATCATTCTATTACAATATTAGAGTAGTTCACTATGTTCAAGTTAATAGGGTTATATATGCTGCATGTCATTAATGTTTGATACGTTCCTCTCTGCCATACTTTGTTTCAAGCCCTATTATTAACTAGCAACATTATGTCGCAGAGCATCGCAGGATTTATGACACGTTCAGGTGAAATATGCATTTCGACGCTTATGACGCCTGCGAGCGAGCGTAATGCTGCAATATTCGTTCATCAATATTATTTCCAGTTGATATAACAGCTTATCATTCCTCTCATATTCCACTCTATGGATATCAAAGAATACAATCCACAATTCATACCTACCGCGGAGATAAATTATGGACGATATTATTTTGTCCTGTCGTAGGGTTGTGTTTTTGTATTTTAGGACACTTGTTGGAGTAAATTACTGTACATTCTTTCTGAAAGTACAAAAAAGGGTGCTGCATGAATACAAACGCTCACTCGCACTTTATTGCTTCAGTGGCACTCGAAAGAGAGGTAGGCATAAACTCCGAAATCCCTCCAAGTCTTAAAGCTCTTCTATTATTCGTTTTTTTGTCATTCCGCAACAGTGTATGAATGAGATTGGGAACGAATACAGTTGAGATGAAACTAAAGCAAACCTTCTCAGATAAAAGAAACTGAACAAAAGGGCTTTTTTATTCAACCGCCTTTTGAATCTTTTTTGGTAAAGCCACTTAATTCAAGCATAGTACCAGCACGAATCAATTATTAGAGGGATTGACAAAGGAATTGCCTTTTAAATTAGCATTTTGGATATTTAATTAGATGGAATTTCGTGTAATAATTCTCCTTTTTAGATAAAGATAATTTGATAAAAAATACTATTTGATGGTCTACTTTCTCACAGAGACTAGCAAGGTTTGAAAATTAGAAATGGTATTTTACATCCCTGTTTTCCATCTAAATTTTGCAAACCATTTTCTCTTCTTGAAAACAAGCGTAATTGCCTTCGTTGCTATTTTATATTTTTTCTACGTGACTAACGCTACATTTTGTTGTTTTTTCCTGAAAAATTAAAAATAGGCCTTGTTATTGAAATGTTTATTCATTGTTTTTTATTGTGCATCTTTTTGAGATAGTTTTACGTTATTAACAATGCAGAATTCAAATTGTTTAAACCAATTATGAATTAAAATTTAAAAAAAATAGCTTTTAGTAATATTTGCAATGCAATGGAACATATTTTATCACCACCGCACTTAAAACACACGAAATATTTCCAACCAAAGTGCAATTTTAAATCCCATTTACGAATTTATGATATTTGTTTCCACCCCTGTTGTACAATTAGTAAACCTGTAAAACTACGAATACATATTGGAGCGACGCAACATTTTTCAATTTGTCCCGAGCATGAAAAGCACTTATCTCCACAAAAACGAAGAATAACCAGCAGCAGGAAGATAAACTACATCCCACACTGTAGCGAGCAGCTACAATTCAGTATCTGGCTTTACCTTTGTTGCACTGGCAGTACACCGTAAACTTTTATAACGAAGAAGGAAACAGTAGCTGCAATCGTCGTAATCATTTGCCAGATACAAAAAGTAATTTCAACACTGCAACCAATACGGGCAGAATTCTGCAAAGCCTACAAAGGGGTGTAGTTAATATCGAATGTACCCCGCTCTCAACTCAATTCTAAGCACAAATAAAAGAACAAGTTGAATTTACTTCCATCACTGATGTATTCGTCGCCCAACGTCCAAAAACAACTCAAAAATATACACCGCTCAATTGTTCCAATCCTCCAGGGATTGAGTGAAGTTAGTTGTTGTACTGAGATGAATTTACTTTGGCACTTACTGAATATTTGATGTTGTAAAATAATGCTTGCATTAGTTAGTCATCCTGATATGGGTTGAAGCCTATTAGCTGTATGTGTTTGATTTAGTTTGGTACTCAGCATCCAGAAATCACAACGACAACTGAGATAATTCAGCTACTGAACAAACAACATCTTTTGCAAGTTACTCTTCTCAATAAAAAAAGCAATTATCATCTTTATCATACTCTTTGTAACCAAAATCAACGAAATACTGAAGTAAGCTGATTATTGCTGTGCTTCCTTGCTTTTGTTGCATACTGATAGAATATCAGAGTAGAGTAGAGAGGAGTGGTGCTGCTGGTATAGCAAAAACTTGCTGCTGCAGTTTTGAGAAATCGAATCAATTTGTTCAGTTGAACCTTGATTGATTGCACAATGATTGACACAAAATATTTTGCGACTTGCCCGAATTCTGGTAATCAAATAAAAAATGGTTTGTAGTTCGGATATTAATTTATAATGCAATGAAATCAATACTTGGTTTATTACTTAATCCACGTGTCTGGGATAACAACAAGTTGGTGATGAAAGAGCTTACTTATAAGTGAGAATATTAATTTGATTCATAATTTCAGGAACCTTATGTTAAATTTAGGTCGTCCATGTGAATTTTCCTAATATTCTTGGGAGTGTTTTTGCCCCCGTTAGCATCCATTTCACACTCATTATAACATCTTCCTTCTGCGTGTTGAAGCGAGAGTTTGACTACCACCTTAATTATACTCTGCCCAAATGAGATGACAGAACTCTGTAGATTGTAGTAATGTGGAAAGTGTTCTTGCATCCTGGAACAACGCGTCTGGCTATTACAGTGCGAACTGAGAAGAACTTTAAATGCATAATAACTGGGAACAGTTTTCGGGAGTTTCCACAAATTGACTTCTGCAAAAACCACAGCATTATCTAATGAATTGCAATTTATTTTTATGAATAATAAATGAAGTTATTTTCAGTTATTAATTTAATGTAAAATAGGTGAATATAGTTGAGGGATGCGTTGATTTTTGCAGCGGCAATACAATTGTTCGGGAATGTTAGAACAATCACTGCATAGTGCAACGTCAGCGAAATGTAATCAAGGAAAATTACACGTCCACAAAATGCGCAAACAATTTTCCCTTCTCCTTCCTATGGGGCCTTGCGCTCGTTTGAACTTTTTTGGTTTAATAAATTTTCGTTGGGTCTAAATTCCGACGAGGATAGTTCCAATTTAATTAACTTTGAGTGACATTTTAGCGATGTTTAAGTATATTGCAGGTATTAACTGGGTTTATTTTACGATCAAAGAATTTTATCCTTCAGAGGAAATTGCTTCGAATATAAAATGATTCTGCTTCATGTTTGAAAGCTATTGAAATATCTATCTAATTTGAACACTAGAAAAATGCATTTTTTTTTAAATCAAGCCTAATCCTGAACTCTTTTAATTTAATGCCAGATTGCACAGTGGCTTTCTGATTAATTCTCTGTATTTCTACGCGTATTACTCGGCTCGCTCAACGCTAATTTCAATTACAGTGTTTGCGCATGGTTCAACATTTAGCATCTTTTGCTTCCAGTGCGTAGCAAATTTTTGCACTCACCGCCACAGCCCTGTAAAGTTTTATTGCTTTGGTATGAACGTGCTCGAATTTACAATTAAACGCCGCCCACGCAAAGCGATTCGGTGATTTGTCTCCCGGTTTAATGCGTCCACGCAACAGCACCCTAATTTATTGTGTACATGTGTTCATGTTTTCAACTTTCCAGCATAGCCGCCTAAATTGCAGCTAGTGTGGTCAGCGTAATGTGTACATGAACTAATGCTTTAATTTTGAAGTGCTGACGAGCAGAAACTTATGAAATGACTCGGGTTTATGAGACGGTTGTTTAATACGTTTGAACATTTTTTTTTTATTTGCAGAATGCCACGTCTCCCTAATGCAGCGCTGGGTCAACAGGAAGAGTCACCCGGCGTGCAGGGTCTACCGTCGCTCGGAAATCTTTTAAATGCGCGCCCAGTTGGCCTCAACGAGCAGGAATGTTGGGCAGTATTATGTCAGGCTGTACAAGCGCTGCAGGACCTCTTTCTATCAGGTATTTTTTCTTCTTCTTATTTAAGGAACAGTAGGCACATTCTAAAGAATTATATGTAAATTATACCTTGAGGCTGGCTGCTTCCTTTATTTTGCATTTTCTATTTATTACGTTGTATGAAGCTCTGCAGAAATCCTTACATTTTATCCACATAATGTTTTTGAGGTGACATTAAAATATTCCTATTCTAGGAGGACATGTCTATGTTATTCCAGATAAATATGCAACACAATATCCTCTATACTACTCATTCCGCCAAGATATTCTCTGTTTGCCGGAGGAAATGATTGTGCCAGGAAACACATGTTGCGAAATTAGTAATCCTTAGTAAGCAACCTAATTTTGACGAAAAGTACGTGAATGTTCCCAGGAATAGACGCAGCACTATTTGATAAACGTTAAGTGTCTGCACACATTTTAGGCAGCCTTGTGGTACCTATTGTGGATGTATTCAATCAACTCTGGTTTTAATGGTAATGCAACCGGATGAACGTTGGTGTGATTCCATACTGGCATTCATTCGACCCTCTCGCAATTTCCAGCTTCTACGCTTGGAATTCAATTGAATTTCTGGTGGACTTCTAAGTCATGCACGACATAATTGGGTTGCTTAGCTCTTGTGAAATATCAGCAGCCATCAGGTCCAGAGACCTAATTAAGCTTCCAATTGTGCACTCTTTACTTTCTTTAGTTTTGTGCGCGTTGCTGGCATTTTGGTTTCCACTTTGCAGAATAGGAGTGCTCACCATATGCATTTCTTAATTTTATACTGACTGGGACATTCACACATTCATTGTGTTTGTCTATAAATCGTTATGCAGGAATATGCTGTTTTTCCCAACTTCAAAAAGAACTTCAGTACTAATTAATAATATTTTATCTTGTTTTTACCTCTAATAATCTCTGCGTTGAAAAGGCTCCAAAATTACCAATATTAATCTGAAACACTTCCTTTGCTTTTAAATGCATAAATAATAAGTCCTTCGCAAGTGCAACATCACCATCCCAAGGAATAGCAGTAAATATGGCATATTGCAACTCTAAACTCTACAAAATAGTCTTCATTATATGTACAATAATTGATTATATGTTGTTCAAATATTAACTTACTTTATCTTCTATATAATTGGCAAGAATTCCTGCACCAATTATTATACATGCATAAATTGTTATTATAGAAAGCCAGAAGAAATCAAATGTCTACAAGCCAATATAAATAAAAAATGCACACTTAATACATAGCTTTTAGCTAACTTACATTAATAAATGAAACTCCAAGCAGACCCATTGTTATAAGGGTAAACATCCATATTCCAAAAGCAGTATTCTTCACACTTTTATTAAATAAACTCCAGATTTCAGTGAGAAATATATGATACTTGGCTAGGTGTCTAAATTGTTGTTGTCGAAGTACCCTGTTACATTCTTTACCCAATGCTGATAATTCTAAGCAGAGGTTTGTGCAGAGCTGCAGGAAAGATGAAATAAATTCGTATAGTCGTACCAGTATACATCCTATTCCAAACATATTAAATCCAGAATATAGCTGGAAAATGAATTTACAAATAGTGTCTAAATTGTTTAAATTATAACCCTACAAAGAAATAAATTAATTTATTACATATGAATAAGTAACATTAAATTACTATGCGTACAATTGGATTAATAAAATGATATATAACTGGAGCCATTACAGGACTTGATAGAATTGCCACAATTGCTAATTTATTAAAAAATAAATTTGATTTCTCTATTTCTTGAGTATCTCTTTGTAGAAAGCGATTTTCGGACATTTTATCAATGATTGCAATTGCATCAGATCGATTCTTACGAACGCTTGTGACGATGAATGCAGATGTAGTAGAGACAAGAATTATTGTAATGTCAGAGATACATTCTAGAATTGGTATTCCATTATCTGAAATAATTTTAGACGGATTAGTGACAAATACTTTGTTAATAGATTACAAATAGAGTACAAAATCTACTCCTAGATTTAGGCCCAAATTAGCACGACACAACAAGTCAAAACTGATGTTAAGGACCAAATCTATGAAGGCAATTTAAAACACTTTGATATTAATATCAACACACTCCCAAACATAAATAGTTCTATTTAAAATACTTCCAAACTAACATAGGTTTTGTACGGGGTGTCCAATTAAATAACCCAATAAAAATATGAAACTTATGTAGTACATATGAAATAATGGAATCTGAGCAAATTTTACATCAGTCCAGTATATATTTCGTAGAATAACTTCTGAAAGAAGTGTCTTTCTCCAATGGTACTTTAAAGTAGCATACATGCTGGTACAGTACTTGATAAAAACTAAGAAGTAATTGGGATTGTGATTACATTTAGAAGAATATATTATGTGGTTGTGCTCGTTTAAATTACATTATAAAAGGATTAGGAAGCGATTACTGGGTTGGAAATTGAAACAATACTAAATTATATATTTCAATAAATCCAGATCATGTAAACTTGACCATTTATCGAATTGACTTAATAAAAGTCGAAGTTTTTTGCTTCTAATCTAGTTTTGAAAACATGCAATGTTGACATTTCATTGTTTGCTCTTTAAAGGCAGCTCTATGTGTTTAGAATAATTCAATACTGTGGTATCATTTAGTCAACCAAATGTGTATATCAGATGCAAATAGATCGGGAGTCACAAGTCTAGCAATAAAAAGGTTGTATTTCCTAAAAACTCTTTTTTTCTTCAAGAAATAAATTACAATAATCAAATAAGATTCATTGTTTTTAAAATGCTAGGTTCTATTGTCCGTAAGCAAAACTTCTCTTTCATTCATTCGAATTGACTCTCGGAGTGCTTCCGGTATATTGTAGGTAATGTTCTGTAAGTCTACACGCCTTGGGCGCACTTGTCGTTAGTTCCTTTCATGCTTCACGCACAGCGTGCAGTTGCACAGGAGCATGATGATTAACCGGGCACAGTTTGGTATAACAGTAATGCCCCCGTCTAAAACTCTGGATGTCCTGGATCTGGTAGATGCCACACTGTAGACAAAACGACAGCGTTCCACTGAAACGACTTGTAGGCGAGGTAATTAAAAGGAAGTCGTTCAAAGATGAGATAGGGTAGACGTTTTCGAAAAACAGGACGCTAGCACGGGAATAAAGAGTTAACAAGGAATGTGTCGGTACGATGGAAGAGGATGCGTGTATAATGACATTGTCAAAGGGTTCCCTTCTGACGCTCTGAATCAGTGATTTGATGAAGTAGACTTGATTTTATGTAGGAAATTAAAGGCAACAAAAATATGAATTGTTGAGTAACTAACTAACTTGGGTTGAGATTAATAATAACCTCGTGTGTATTATAACTGCGGCAAACAAGTGCCAACCACATTCAGCTTATACTTAAATTATAAACTCGACCTAAGTGTCAGGTTTGTTAGATACTTAGCAACTACTTCTTCCTGCTATTTCCACTAACATTTTTGGCATTATTTGTACTTCTCCCTAGTAAAATTTTTATTCCTTTTTTTTTGCAATTTTTACGTTTGCTCCACCTTTGCGTTTATCGTTGACTCCCTTTTGGTTTTGATGCTTTGGTAGTAATAAAGCGTCGTTAGTTCTACGGCACGCCATGACAGGAAAAACGATGTCATGAAGCAAAAGCTCCCATTTCTCGCCGAAGCTTGGTGTTTATGGTCATGTTTCGTATCTCAAGACGGCAAGTGAAAATTGTGTATATGCGTTGAAATGTGGGAGTAAAATGAGATGGCGTGCCACAGCGCAACCGCCCCCAGTACAAATAATAATGAGCTGCTGCAGCAAGGCATCCAGGACAAAATCTAGCGAGTCAGCGCTTTTCCGACATCGAAACGATGTTGAATGCCGTTCTGTAAGTTTACATTCGGGAACGAATAGGGCGATACGGCTTGGGAAATCTGATGATCGTAAATCATAAAATCACATTTTGACACTTTGAATTTATCTCGAAATTTAATAGGAAATTTATTACGGGTATAAAATCAGTATATTAATACTTACAGGACATGCTCACTTACTGCTTAGAACTTATTATTTAAAGAATTCACAATTGTACAGCATGAGAGCAATTAAATTGTCCGAATTGGCTGGAAATTACAATTTTACTTAGGTCTTTGTTAATAAACAAAGTTAAAAAAGACTTCTTCTGTCGGTTCTTATATTTGCTTGTTGGAAAATATTTTCCTTACAAACTTTATTATTTTAGAGGAATACTTAATACGTTGTTTAATGATTTTCTGGATTCCAAATTACATCCTTGCATTTATGCATTCACTACAGAAGGTACCTAAATCACGCCAGAAATACACATCTAACATTTAAAAAAATATTATTTTATACTGAACTAACTCTGAATTTAATCGACTCAGGTCCATTCAATATTGAAGAATTGATATTTTCATCACGTTTTTCAAATACTTGAAGTCGGAGAATTTTTGTCCGTAAAGTCATTTTTCAGATTTATTATTGTAGAAATTGTTTTGATAAGTTTGTAGATATTGAAACCTACTTGCAATTCAAACTATTCTGTCATATTATCCGCTTGAAAATATATTGAAATGTTTGAGATGCATATTTTCTGGTTACTTTGAAATGAGATGCTTGTAATTCAGTGCTATTTACCATATTCTCCATATTTGCACCATTGGTTTTGAAGCAGGTTTCCATTGGAACATTACTCAAACTGAATGTGGAATGAAACCAGGAATAAAACAAGGGCAGAATGTTTTTAGTCGTTTCCCAAAACGTTGTAAACATATGAAAACTTATGATTTATAAAATTGGTTGACATGCATTTGAATGGAAAATTATGTACTATACTTCATATTCTTGTGTAGATTTGAAGTTTGCATTTGACTTGTGCTTATCTCTAATATAACATCGCGTATTATCAAGCTCAATGTATTGAATCATTGTTTTTGTTGACTTTCCATTTACAGACGGTGCATCCGGCGGAGTATGCATTCCCTTGGTGACTCCAACAAATGTCCTGCTGTCCGGCAGGGGCAGGGTGCGTTTCGAACCACATTCGCAGCGCACGCAATCTGCTCCCGGTCCGCCACCGCATTTGGCCGGATATTTGGCACCGGAGTATCGACCCGGAAGATGCGCAACGGATACGGAAGCAGAAAAGGTATCACAATCCTCATTACTTTTCTAGTTTTTTTTTTGTGTCCTTCGACTGTTATATATTCGAAAGCGTGGCTTTGCACTTGATTCATATTGTTCAAATATTCAGTTAGATATTCAATTGTATGTTTGATTTTTATTCTACAAACCAATTGGCAATTATTTTAGAAAAAAAAGAGTTATCTGCATCTGATATAACCTGCTCACAGTTCTTTTATGGCTTTATGTAATGGCCTACTGATTCCTTTCATATGAGATTAAATCAAATTTGATTCAAATTTAATTGAAATAATCATTGAAGCGGTGAATTGAATTATTTCTCAGTTATCTAACATTTCCAGTTATGCTCAGTTCAGAAATATCAAATCCAATTTTTGATTTGAGATGATTTTTGAACTTTTACAAAAATTATGGAATGAGAACGAGTAAAATAACATAAGTTACTACATATTTTATCATAACCCTACTTTTAAGCATAATTATTTACTATGTATGAAATATTTAAAATGTGGGATCCTATTAGATTTAATCTGTTTTATTTGATTCAATAACTAGATGTGTTTTAAGTAGGAAATCATTTTAACTACTTAGATATAGGATTTGTATGAGTAGATTCTGAAGTAGACGTTTTCTGCCTCCAGATGTGGATCTACGGTCTGGGGGAGTCGCTGAAGAGAGCCACACTAACGAGTCACGCCGCCGCCGCCCGCCTCTCCACCAAGCTTTGTCAGGTGCTGGCAGACATGACGCGGTCGCAGGCGGCGGCACGCGCTTCACTCATGAACCTATTAGACGTAAGTGGAAATGTGGAAATACTATATTTAATTGTCGTTAAAAAAAACCTTCAAGTTCTGTAAGAGGCTGCAATTTTTGGTTAAATTAAACAAAGTAGTACAAGTTATTTTTAAATTAAGACTTCAAGGAGTAATTTCTCAGAAATTACAAAGCTGTTTCGCGTTTAACTATGTTACAACTAAGAGTCCTTGTTGGCTTCCTGGATATTGAATTTCAGCGGGAACTAACTGCGGTTACAGAGTTTACCAAAGTTTCTCACACTTTTTGCTATTGGTGGTCAAAACTCTCACAAAGTTCATAGCAAAGGAAATTACATTATATTCCTCAAGTTGCTTTCCTTTAAACTCTCTTAAAATGTCTAACTATTTTTTCACACAAATTTATTATCTGCGGTGGAGAATGGCATGGTAACTGATGTCATTCACTATTAGCATCCCTGCTCATCGTAATGACAGGCATTGTCAAAGCTACTCCAACTTGTATTGTTGTTATTGTGATGGCTGTTGTGTATTTGTGAGATTTTAGCATCCGTTTTCAACCATCACCCACTATCATAGAAGGAGGGCAAACTGACAAGTTCAGTTGAACAGCTCGAACATCAAACAAACATCGAGAAAATCAAACGAGAAGACTTGTTGTTTGTATAAAGCACAATACATTTGAAATATGTATTTACATATTGAAATGCAGCTACCATATTCTACACCTCACTCATTCTGCATTGTTAAATTCGTAAATTAGAAAAGTTCTATTTATTGGACAAACATTAAACTTTTGCTCTCCGTCAAATCACCATGAATTAATTAACCAACAAGCGGAACCGCTTTGCAATGCCAACCCATTATGGTGCAATATAAAATGTGATAGCGTGAGGAAACGACCTTACAATTAATATTAATTCGAAAAGTTTGGCTGCTAAGCGCACTTTCCAACACCTAGGGATGTTCCACTTCCATCAAATAGAAAGGTGGTTGGACGATATGCTCGGATAGCATTCTCGTAATGGCCCGGATATATCCTTTATACTGATGAGCGCTAATCTTCTAAATTGACCAGTCGTTAACACGCTGCCTTTTCGGAAAGCAAGTACATTTATATTTCCTTCAAGTTTGTAATTTGCTGGTAGGTTTTTATGATTTTTTTTGCAATTGCTAGTAGACCTTTAACTAATCTCTAAATTGCTCAAGATTTTTTGCTTTTCCATGAATATACTCAGTTTGCAATCAGCACTTTTATTCAATTTGTTACATATTTTAGAGATGTGGATCTAATTTAATACAAAAATAAGCATTTTTTCATATGGCGCTTGGTGCAGAAAGTTGTAAATGTTATTCCTGCTACAATCATAAAAGGGTTACCATGAGCTAAGCTCGTAAATTCCTGGAATTTCTGCCCCTCTCGCACCCATGATGAATGAGTATTCAAGGACGAGGACGCGAGGAATTTCGTCGTTCTGCCGACTTTCCTCGCCCACATTTCGTTCCACTCCAAGCACTCCAGTGTTATGCGCGCATGAAAGATCCGCAAATCCACAGATCCACGCGGATGGAATGGGCATAAGGGATGGCGAGCGAGGGCGGCACCCGCTGGGCCAGAAGGATATACGTGCAAGGATGATGGAAGGGCGGAATTAATCCATCTTTAGCAGTAAAGTGTTTTAAATGATACTGAACGCCCATTTCACTTGCGGTATAAATTATCTACACATCAGCATCATTTACGATATAACTACACCATTTTTGAAACAGTTCTGGAAATTAAGCCGGAAAACAATGCATCATAATGCTGGAGCTTATCCAAATAGATTGATAGACTTTTGCTTCCAAATTTTAATAATACTACGATATTGATTTCGCGATTAAATCTATAGCAGCTTTTGTGTCAAAAATTGCTTTAGGGTTTAGCATCTTAATAGATGCTAAATTTAATTATCGAAGTTCTCTTTCGACAAGAGAATAATAATTTCCTGTCATTACCAAGAGGACATGATGTCACCCTTTTGTTTTTTCGGACTTATTTCCACATTCCATTTATTTTTAATTCACGTTTGTAATAATTTTATATTGTCATAGAGGGAATGAAATCAAATCATGTCACTCTAATTAAAACCAACGCTTTTTATGCAAAGTCTCTTCATTTCCATTTCGTTTCATTAATTTTTCAATTAATATACAGAGTTTGTAACATCAAAATGGGTGAAAGAAAACCAAGCTTAAGCCGAATAACTGAATCGAATTATTCAACTAGTATTTACGCAGTAATTGAATAGAAAATGCGCAATTATAACTGGAAACAACTCCGCAATTTATTTATTCCATCCATCGATCTAGGTAATCTCAGAATATTGCAAGCGTCGAGGACAAAGCCGTCCTTTTTCGCACATCTGCATGGACCTACATCAGGAAGCAATGGCCGCATTGGAACAAGCACTGGACACCCCCTGGGGACCACCAGCCATGCCCGAATTACGCACTCTAACCCGTAACAGGTCAGTATGTGAACAATCCTAGCATTAGTCTTAATTGGCATATTGAAATATGCGCATATTTTGCCACGCCTTGGCTGCGCACATCTACTAATCACATTACATAGCATATATTGGCAATAGCCGTATATAAAATTGTAAGTCTTGCGTGATGAATTCAAGCAGTTCAGACATGATTACCTCAAGCCACGCACACCAGGTGCATTCTATCCCACGAAGATGGATGCATCTTCGTTCTCCAAACAAACAACGTTTCACCCGAGAGGCCAGCACTAGTATGGAGGATCTAGGACCTACTTCCTTGCCACCTCCTGCAAGTATTAACCACAATGTGATTGGGTCTAATCTGTTGCATTTTCCGGGAAAGGCTAAAAGGCCCAAGTCAATGTGCATACCAGAAGGTACTTCTTTTGAGAAATTTGAATTAATGCCGGTTTCGTTTACGCAATCCGAATTCAACTTGCACCGATTGCCCTTGATTCCTACAATATCAGGTTTGCAAAACGAAGACAATATGCTGCATGGTAATAAACGCTTTGCTAATAATAACGGCAATACGAAACATAATCGAGTGAGAAGAAATCCGGTTCAACGTGCTGCTTCGCGTTTGTACAGAGCGGCGAGTGATTCATCGCCAAACGCACCCCAAAGTCCTGTTTTATCGCATTTGAGAGATTGCGTGGGACCCGAGTTTGTTGTACGTGCATCCCTTCCAAGTAAAGTATTTACAATGCCGGATTTAAAAGGAAACGTACGCAAAACAGTCACTGTTATTCTTTTGAGTGGACAAAAGCTGGATATTGTATGTAATCCGCAAGTTACTACTTCCGGTCAACTATTTGAGGTAAGTGTTTCCGAGGGTTTAAAATGCTGTCGTTTAATTTAGTATGTTTTGCACTTAGATGGTGATTCAAAAAGAACATGTTGAAGAGAACTTTATGCTTGGTCTATCAGCACTCATCGCCGGTGATTTCGTATTCCTGCCGTCAGACACGCGTGTTTGCAAAGCGATGCAGGGTGGTGCGGCCGGAAGCAGCCTGACACTATTCATGCGCGTACGTTTTTTCCTGCCCAGCCTGCGGGGTATTCGCGGGCCTCAGGCAAAGCATTTGATGTATCTCCAACTCCGCCGCTCTATTCTTGAGCATCAGCTGCCCTGCTCGTTTTCGCAACTTGTTGATTTGGACGGATTAGCTCTGCAAGCTGAGTTTGGGGATTACAACGAACGAGTAAGGGTTTTCGGCTTTTTTTGCAACTACCCTAGAGTTTATGTAGTCGGGTTACTCTATATATGCTTGTTGGATTGCAAGCATCATCAATCACGTACTGTAGAATGCGGAAACGTGCTCTTAAAAGAATAACTCGAACGCCAAGCGATTTAGGATGCATGAATGTTTTGCTTTTTTAGGAACACGGGGGCCAGGATTACTTTCTTCTGGAGCACTATGTTCCAGAGACAATGTCAACTGCGGTCGACGACCGTAATCAACTGAAGCGTGAGCTGATTCGCTCGCACAAGTTTAAATTGGGATTGGATTGTGACAAAGCTGAGGAGGACTTTATCATTGGTGCACAGAATCTTTCTCATTACGGCGGGCATTTTTACACTGCTTCTTGGGTGAGATAATTTGCCATTAGATGCTACAATATTGGCATGGTTCTGATTCCTTAGATTTAAAATTTTTAATTTGTGTAATGTGTACGGTTGTAGGGAGTTCTTGGAGAAAGTCTAAGCTAATCTTTAATTACCCACTTTCCGTTGATAGGTACTTAAAGACAACACACCCAAAGACGTCTGGCTATACATCAGCGCACAGGGTATCAATTTGTATGAACGCGCGAACTCCTCGAACCAATGCGGGCCGATGCTCTATGAAAGCTTTGAGTGGAAGACTATTCAAACTCTCTGTTACAGCAAACATTATCTTTGCATATTACCCCATTCAATCAAAATGCATAGTTCTCAACTTAAGAAGTACAAATTGAAAATGGACCATAAAAAGTAAGTACTGTTTTAAAAAAAATCTGCCTTACATAAAGTAATCTAACAGAATGCTTGTTGCCATCAATTTCATAATTTGGCAGAACATTTATCCTCTGTGAAACTGAAGTATGACCACAATCTGTTACATTTGCGTTTGACCAGGAGTTATTTCACGTTCCGGCTGGCGTCCCTGCATCATCAATTCTTTCTCCGACTGCGCACAGAGTTTTCCTCACTGACATCCCTCTCCGCACAGTTTGGAATTCCATTGAAGGACATAAAAAATGAAACTAACTCGCTGTACAAACTAGAGACTCTTACGAATCGATATCGCCAACTGGATGCAGGCAGTGTCAATGCCGAAACGGAATTCCGAATTGAATTCAGAGCATCGTCAGCATCCAGCCATGAGGTGCCCAGCGACAACAAATGGAGAAGATCTAGGAGTGTGGCAGATTTCGTTGGCCACGAAGAAGATGGAGATGGGGTTGACAATTTGGAAGCATTCCAGAATAAAGAAAATGAACACCCTGCTAAACAACACTGGGGCCTGATTTTGGACAGTAGCTGTCTTTCTGGAATGTCAGCGTTTTCTGGGGTAAATTTGGGGGATAAAAGGAGAGGTGTTAAAATGGGTACGAGGGCATTCAGCAACACCCAGCATGCGGGGCAGAGGGTATCCAGATCAATGGAGGCTGTTAATGCACTTGGGACTGATGATTTGGAGCAATTATCACTTCAATCTGTTTCGATAGATTGCAGCGAAGCGTCACTACCTTCGCTCAATCTGGAATCCAAACAGGAGGCATATGTTTTAGGTTAGTATATCAAATAACATGTTGGTATTTTAGTATTAAACTGACGATTCTGTTTTATAGATTGTTCTACATCATCCAAAACTAACGAGCAACCTTTTTTGCCGAACTTTCATGAATCCCTTAGTGAAACACTACAAGAAAAGCTAAACAAATTTTCATTTGTTGATGAGCGTATTATGAAATCGGTAAATATCAAGAAGGACCTCCGTGGGTCGCTTGGAATGCAAATTACTGAAGGCTCCGACGGCAAGGTTTATGTGCAATCTATTATCCTAGGCGGGCCAGCTCATTTAGCTGGAAACATTAACGCGGGTGATCAAATTATTGCTGTCGATGGCAAATCATTGCTTAGCATGCCATATTCTTCCGCGCTAGCGCTTCTCAAAACAACGGGCAATTCCGTCGAATTCGTCCTTTCACAAATGAGCACCCATCACGTTCCTACTTCCAGTTCAATACAATTGTACAAAGCAGTACACGACTCAAAATACAAGATGGACCTCTCTGATATTAACGAGAGCCATCTTAAGTCGATGAGACTCGAGCGCACCATGAACAAACTTAAGAGGATCTCTTTGCAACAATCCGAAAACGTCGAAAAGCATTTGACCGAGAGTTGTTACGATATCTCGAATTTACATAAGTATTCCGATGCAAATTTGGGCCTGCATTCAGGCACGAATTCCAATGTGCCGTATCATAAACATATTCGGTATGAAATTGAATCGGAAGGTCATAGCCCGTTATCTCCAAAGCGTTTCAACAATGTGCAGCGATTCAATGCCACGCCGCTTAACAAAGCTCGATCCAAATCATGCATGGAGATTAACAATCGTGCAATTATAGTAGACGCTATTCCCAAATCAACTATTTTCGAACCGGATGCCCTAGATGGCAATGTGCCTGTGGCAATTGCCCTTCCGCGGAGTTTGGGATTAAGTAGAAAATGGCGGGGGCCGGTAAAATATCCAGTCACTCCTATCAAAAAGGACTTGGGTCTGGAAGACAACAATGAAAACAATTTGAGTAATTTTAGTAACTCCGACGACGAACAGGTTTTCATATAGACACATAGACAATACGTCAAGCTAAGGAATAAATATCTCCCGGACTATACGCGTACAAAAGTGAACAAATTAGTATAACGTATTTTTTATTATTTATTCCTTATTTGAGAAGGGCACGCAATGGAAGAAAAATGTAAGTCACAACCTTCGTGGAAGCGAATGTTTGATTTGGGCCCAAAATGTAAGGAACAATTGAGGCTCTTCAGACCCACTATTGCGTGCTACTCGGTGGCAACATTGCTATACACGGTGTACCTCTGTGAATGGAAAGCAGTTTTACAATATCTACCCTATTACAATTTGAAATGGAAGACTGCCGACGAAGACGAAGACGAATGAACTTGTATACACTGTGAATGATCTAGTAAATCCTTGTGACAGATTGAGTTTGGGGATAACACAGATTTGATAAAGCTTTAGTCTTGGTATGTAACGAACATAAAAATAACGAAACATATACATGGTACACGATTTTGTGAATATTTAGAGTGTTTTTAAAACTTTTTGACCAAAACTTTCATCAACGTGCAAATTTCAAGGCATAGAACTGCATGTAGAAACCGTGGGTTTACTTAGTGCTTCCGTAGTCTAAATGTCAAAGTGCCGATGCTAAATGTACATCAGATGAAGACCCAAATAGATTTAGGTTGTACATTGTCTATTGGAACCATATAGGATTTTACAGGTGCAAGTTAGAGAAAGATAGACCAGAACTAGCAGGAATGTCACAATGTGTACATTTCAGGACATTGTTATATTGTGTTATTGACGTGATGATAATAATGAATTTAACATTTAAATATTCTAGCCTAAGGCTTGAATGATATGGACAACGGACGGACCTAAGATAAGGATAATAATTTGCATTAAGTGAAATCTGAGTAGGGATCGCACTATACTTTATAAGATGATAGTGGGAGGAATATCTGAACAATGGCCATTTGAACTGATAGTGGAATTAGAAGTATTTATTAAATATCGATTTATTTACATTTTTGTTCATTTTATATGATTTTGTACGACTGTGCATTTAATAAAGACTTTTTTACATTAATTTCCTTTAAGATCCTTGAGTTTCTTAATGGCATTTCATTAAATGTTATAGAGTGACAACAATGGTCAAAATATCATGTATCAAAACACTAAATGTCTTATATATTTAATCGATATCAAAGAAATATGAATTCAAACTTATAAATCTAAGAGCTATTATGGGTAATTAAAAAATATAATTAAGGCTTAGCACGTAAATTATGTACACACTCTTGATTTCTTGCTGCAAATCGTTTACGATTTAAGAGCAAAAGCGTGAAATTCTTAACTCTGATCATTTAGTTTAGGGCAGCTGTAAAAACCCAAAAAATAAATAAAAAGCTAAATAGATATCATCACATTGGCAAAGACTTAAGTCTAACTGCATATAATAAGCATCATTCAGCATTCCTCACTGCTTTATATAATAACCCTTGTCATATTTCATACTAATATAGACTGAAACTGACACTATGCAACAAGTTACCACTTTTTTTCAAGGGCAATAATATTTCTTCTGTTCTTTTCTCAAATATTGCTTATCATATTGATAGAAGGAATTATATTGTTTAGCTGGTAAATGAAGTTAACTTTTTTTAGATAACAATTGATTTTTATTGTATAGTGTTTTAATATAAACATTAACATATTATATTAATAGTGAATACCAAATTAGATTTGTGTAAAATATGTTAACTAGGTGCAAATATTCTTTACCCGTGTTTCTGTTGAAGTACCATGGTGCACATTAATTAAATGGATACAATACATGATTAAATATACACTATATATATATAAATATATACTAGGTGTAGATATAGTTATTTATAGTCAATAATAATTAACAAAAGAAACGAACATCAATGCAGCTATTTTACTGGCAGCTAATCTTACTCATAAGGCAGATTATATAATAAGATGTGTGCCTAAAACTTAAATAAATTTTGTAATAAATATATCAAAAAATAAGAAAACATGGACGTTAAATGCATAATGATATGATCTACAACATAAAATTCACCCCACTAAATCAACTTGAACACCACTGATCAATTGCGGAAAACTGAACACACATGCACACTAACTTCATAGGATTTGATTATATTATAATTGCACGGTATGTAAAGGCTGTGCATTTAAATAACAAGACCATAAACCCTAACCGACTTGCACGTTTTCACGGAGTTTTGAATTTCGGATCATTTGCTGCGATAGGCAGATAGTATGCAATTAGACTACACCTGATTATGTTGGTTTATTGCTGGATTAACTGAATGCTCAATTGCAATGTTTCATAAAGTTATACAATGTTAGAATACGACATAGCTTCTAATAGATCAAAAAACGTGTAAGAGCAATAAAAATGGGTTATTTTCGGTAGCCGGCCATCTTCATGATGTGCTTTGAGCTATCGGCATATACCATCATAATGATATACTTTACTGTTTCCCCACGTCATGTATCAACCGAATGTTAGTTAAGGATTCAACTTACTGGAAACTGTCAATAACTGATACATAAATGTCATATCAATTTGATGAAATAAACGAAAAATCTGTTTTCTGTCCCAAAATATGATTATTTATTTTGGGGCATTGTTTGGAAAAAATTTTATAAACCACATAGTTGTTCAATGTCTATCATTTTATTTATTTGCTGCATAATAAATCATTACTAAAAAGCCACGTAACTAAAGTTTATAGCAATGAGTTTTTCGTAACTTTGAATAAAGTAAAATGTAAAACTATGTCATAAAAGATAAGGTTTAAGTCAATCCAACTTATCCAACATAGTTGTAAGCGTATCCAATGCGGAATGAACAAAATACTAATTGGAATACCATATTAGTTTGCCGTGACTTCACCAAACGTGCCCACCTATGTGTTTATTGCAATTTACAAAAGTAAGGAGGAATTATAAACGTGGATAACAGACATGGCAATGTCAGCAGAGCGCAAATGGATAGTAAACTTAATGGTGAGAAAATGCGGCGATGGATAAGAACTCGCAGACAGAAAGGATCAGAACGAACTTTCCAGGAGATTCCAGCTATTGTGGTTGAAGCTGGGTCTAGTGGTGAATTAACTACATCCAGCAACAGTACTATATCACAGAGGAAAGTGAATAAGAAGTTGTTAACTGCATGTGATGCGGAGTTTTATAGATTCAAGAATCCGAAAGTTATAACGGATAATCACAGTATCTCCTTACCATGTTTAGAGGATTTTATTCAGGTGAATTTTACTATTAAGTTTTTAGTAGTATACTAATGTTTACATATTTTGTCTGGAGCATATTAAATACAATGTAAATCATTTTAATAACTTCAACCTAGATCCATATCGAGCAGGAGTTTGTTCATTTTATCAAACCACACACATCTAGTCTACACAAACCTATCTCAAATCCACATTTAATGGATACATTTCAGCACAATTCAAACATTTCTAATAATATCTTTGTTCTTGGTAGCAGTTACAACTGATTACTGATTAAAAAATTGCCACATTATTATGCTAGCTAATCTAGTAACAAAATGAGCGCGTGGTGTGTGGTAGTACTCGCCTTGGTTATCCTCTAACATGTCTCATCTTAACGATCATCATGCCGGGACTGTAATTTGCTACTTGTTTGGACAATTGCTAAAATGATTTTGCTAATGCGAAGGATACCAAAACTGATTGCCAGTGATAGCAGCTTTTACGTTTGTGTTCCTATGGAACAGTGTCTCAAGTTTATAGTGCAACCAAACTTGCATTCAAATTAGATAACGGTGTGTTCAAAACTGTGCCTCTTGTGCAAGAATACAAGCAAAAATGGCACAACCTGGCACGCCATTGTTGACACGAAAGTTGAGTGAACATTTTTACATTCCAGATGATAGTGATTCACAGTCACAGGTGCTAGGAACATACAAGTTATTACAAGGTATTAATTGCTATTGGTTTCAGGGTTCTGATAATGAAATCCGTAGTGATTATTATCCCAGTGAGAATGAATTCTCAGATAACGAGGAATATATCCAACCTGAACCGGCACCACCAACTAAAAATGGGTAATATTAATAATTGTAGTTAAATTAAACTTATTTGTTCGCTTGAAAATAGTAACTGGACAAGGCAAATACGTGCGTAATTCAATTGCCACTGGTTCTGCTTCGCAAACAAGTTAATTCGAACGTTTTCTAAGCAAACAACGCACGTGACGACGTGCACGTATTCTACGATGCACCGATGTAATACAAAAACCACTGATGACTTTCCATACCTCAGACTCATTATTTCTACATTGGCTTCGAACCAATTTGTTTACAAGTAGTGCTATTAGGCGATGTATATTGTACAGTCGTCGGTGTAGTCTTATTTGGTTTTATTGCTAGTCTTGTTTGATCATCGGTTAACACTCTTATATCGAGGTGAGAGCCTCATTAACTATACGCAGGTGTGCGCTTAATAAATGAAACGAAAGGGGAATTTAAGTGCAAGAGTCTAGTTTATGCCGTCTCTGGTTTAGATACAACGTCATATTCTGTTCAACAACCTGTAGTACGTTTTTAACAAATATTTGTGCATGCGGTGTACAAGCAAATATTTGTATTAGCACTTTGATGATAAAAACTATCCCCACTTATTATGACAATCAGTTTATTACATTTTGGCTTGGGAGTTTTTAGTCTGGGTTCAGTTCCTCGGTAAAATGTAAGATGTGATGAGTTCATTTATGAAAACAATTCGATTTGATTATCAATAGATTTTTGTATGTTTGAAACGCTACAAACTGTGTCAATTATCAAGTGTTTTCGAGAAATTGCTATAAATTCTTATCATTATTCTCGTTTTAATTTACAGCTTGTGTAATCTGTTTATTTAGATATAATGCAGTTAGTATTGTTCCATGCATAGAGAAAAGTTTACTGCAAAATGGCAAATGAAAATTGTGTCCAATGTGGAAATATCAAGGTCTTAGAACCACAACATAATGGAAAAAAATACCCTGTTGAAGATAAACCAATAAAAGCATGGAAACAGAGTGATGTTGAAGATAAAATAACTGATAGTGATTATTTCTACGATGAATTCACGTAATTACGAATTAAATATATAACGACCTCTTCCATAAGCAATATAAAATTTAAGTTTGTATAAACTGTTTTATTATTCAACAAATATTACATTGTGCGTGTCACTCTTTCAAAACGGATATTAAAATTATCACTCATTAAAGCATCATCGCTAGTTTGCCAGTCTGCGTCAGCAGTCGAAACAGAAGAAGCCCAAGTCTTCTTTAAGTCGATTGTCGTTTTAACTTCAGAGACAAATTGCTGCGAATTATTACTCTACAGCAATATATTCTGATAATATAATACTATAATCGGAGTCGGTCTGAACTCAACCATCTCGGGTCGACAGTCTCTAAATAGTTTCTAATTGAGTACGTGCATTATTGCCATTGTCTTGTCAGTTGACCTGTGTGCAGTGGGATCTGTGCAAGTGCAGTTGCATTTTCAATCCCGGCTTTGTTTCAGAGTACCACTACGGCATTCCCGACGTAAATCGATTACCGTTATGCCCAGAATGAGTAAGTCAATGAATGGGATTAATGGGGATGAGGTAGAGAGTGGTTCAAATTCACCTGCAAATTCTATTACTTCAGTCAACTCTTTAGCAAGTTTACTCAAAGAGAAAATGCAGGTTTGTTAGAAAATAATTGTTAGTATATTTGATAGAATATGACATTATATGGCTTTCTTTTAGATGTTGCCTAGTCAACTACGTCGAAAAAAGCCCAAAGATTATAAAATCCGTGCATTTGTAGTATTTTTATTCTTGACTATTATTTTCCTCATTGTTTTTGCATACGTCCTCTACCAACAGAAAATTCTGCAGAAAGCCTACTTTGAACGAGTCAAATTCAACGAAGCCAAACGCCACATAAAAATATTCAATCAGGAAGGAGTTGAAATCATTTGTGGGAGATTAGGGATTACATTAAATTACAATAGTGTATTTCCATGTTTGCCTCAAGATAACCCTCGAGATGGATCGATTTGTTTAGAATGGATGCACAGAGCACGATTGCTCATGCAAAGAGAGCAACTCAATGAAGATGTCCGTTGCTACAACCTCAATTGGATGTCACTTAGCGAATCGATTGATCCTACTGATTGCTATGATATGTCCAATGGTCACTGGTATGGCGGTGGAGATAACGCTGAATCAGCTTGGCCTTTGGAGAAGGCTGAACATAATTATGCTCCGTTTGTGACGGGAAGGGCAGAGAAACATCGCTGGAGTAATGTTCTCAAGAGGTATTTTATTAATTCCAAAGGTGTAGCTATTGTTATTGATGATCGCAGTCCTTTATATATGTCAATTATAACAAACAATGGAAAGAAAGAGCTCTGCATTAAGGCAAAATACGATGACTTTGCTTTCGTAAACAGATTGACAGATTTTCCCCACTTGAATTATCGGGTTTGTACTGGAAGTAACATTACTAAACTTCATTTGTTTTTGTCGGAGAATATTCTTTGGGATGGCCTTACACCTGAAGATAACCAAGTGATTAATTCTTTGCTGACTGAACCACTTTGGCAGATGACTGCAAATTTTAAAGAAAACTTTACCGAGGCTACAGTATTCAATTATACGGATGCAGTTATAAATTTAGGATTTCTAAAGCAAGGGCATGTACTGATCAATGAATTCTGGCAGAATCAAATTGGCGATTATACGGTAGATCTTGAGCGATTCCCAACTTTGGAAGATACATTAAAAATTATGCATCGAAGAGGATTCCGAATTGTATTCTCTGTTCAACCATTTATATCAACGGAGAGTTCAAACTTTGCTGAAGCTGTAAAGAAAAGATTGCTTATATCTGAAAGATATAGTGATAATAGAATTCCAGCATTAACTAGATACAAATCTTTGGAAAGTGCTGGAATGCTAGATGTCAGTAATAATAGAACAATGCCTTGGTTGTTGGAAAAACTGAAAGCTGTCAACAAAAAATACTCCTTCCATGCTTATTACCTCGACTTTGGTACTGCCTACAATCTTCCGCATTACTATCAATGCGAAAATATGCTACATAATCCAGATGAATACAAAACACAATTCATTAACAATATCCAAGGCAATGTAAATATTTTTGGAGTAAATAGCGCGATTGAAAGACCCAGGGCCCCGGTTTTTGTGTCCTTGCCAATGGTTGAATCATCATGGCAAGGTCTAAGAAGAATTATACCCGCTATACTAACATATGGTGTTATTGGTTATCCCTTTATTTTACCAGGCGCAGTTGGAGGTGATTATTATGACAGTATTTTCAATCTACCTTCTGATAAAGCTCTTTTACCTGATAAAGAGCTTTATATTAGGTGGTTGCAATTGGCAATGTTTTTACCTGTGGTCCGCTTCACGCATTTGCCTAGTAGTTATGGAGATGAAAAAGTATTACAAATGGCTAAGGTTCTTTCATCATTGAGGCAGACAATTGTGACGCCAATTCTTATTCAATATGCTAAGGTTGCGTTGGATTCTGGCATGCCTTTGATTAGACCATTGTGGATGTTAGAACCAAATGATCAAGCATGTCATATTGTAAATGATGAATTTGCAATAGGAGAGGATGTCATTGTGGCACCAATGTTGTATTATAGAGGACGCCAAAGGGAAGTTTATTTGCCTCCTGGAGTGTGGAAGGATGGTATTGATGGAAGTCTTCGAAAAGGTAGTAGATGGATACACGATTATCGTATTGAGGAGGACAAGATTGCATATTTTGTACGTCAACCAGATGATACTAGATTTTAAATAATTTATTATTCACACTTTAATCATTTTTCATCCAGTTATAAATTGCATCTGAGTAGAAATAGTATCGTGTTTTTACTGTATACTATTTCTATGAGTTAAAATCAACTTATATATTTAAAATATTTATATCTTTAAATAAATACAACAAAAGTGATTTTTATCGGATTTTAATCTGGGCAAATATTCATTCGTAAATATAGATCAATCTTATAGAATGATTATTGAATTATCTATGGTTTAATTATGTTCTGTTATTATTTTGTGGCTTTTTCAGCTTTAGAAAAGTATTAACATTAAAAACAACCAACGACGAACATATATTTCCTGCTACTAGTATGTAGAGGCTCCTTCACGTGGTGTGACGTATAATGGTTTAAACGATTAGGAATTAAAGAATTTAAGAATTACAGTTTACAAATTGTTGTGATTTTCAAAAATACGCTAAACACAAAACATTGCGGATAGAATTTTTAAATTCAATAGAAAGAGCAAGAGTTACCTTTGTTTTGATACTATAGTTGATTATGAAAGCATCCAGAAGTATAGTTCTGGTGAAATCGTTTGCTCATGCATGAGAGTGCATACTATAGTGTGTGACTGTATCGTGTGTGACTGTGGCCTTGTATCGACCAAGGTGCTACACTTGTTATTGTTTACATTCGTCGGCTCTTTTGCGATATGTTTTCACTGACCTTATCAGTTACACATCGACCGTTGGAAGGTGCACACACATTTGTTGTGTTTAATTCTGTTAAAGCAAGTTGGTTAAATGAGTGTGGCATAATTCAATTCTTTTACGGTATTTTCTTTATGCTTATGACACAATAGTTTATTTCAGAGTATGTTAGAACTCGTACATGTTCCGTCTAATGTCAGAAATCATCTAGGACAGCTATGGTGTAATTAACATTTTCTACAGTGAGGAATAAATCAACCTGGAATTCTTAAGGTCAGTGGTCATTTTATAGTTGACTTTTGTGGGTTTTTAAGGCTTCAGTGTACACATCGTATTTTCCGAACGTGTGGACTGTTTCTAAAGTCTGGGGCTAATGGGGATACCTTAAAATTAGGGCCAAATATCTTATATTGGAGCTAAACAACATCCGGACAATTTACTAGATTTTTGGGTATAATAGGGATCAAAAAGATATTGAATTTTGTTAAATTATGCTCCCAAATCGAAATAAATTGAATATAATGATAAATTGATAAATTTTTCCTGAAATAATAGGGATAATATAAATATTTGGGGTGCATTTTGTTGCCAAATAGTTGCACTACATTTCCATTACAAACTGCGTTATCTAAACTTATTCGATGTGCCTGAAATCTTGGGTCAATATTAGGTAATTTTTCAATTTGTTGAAAACATGCGCCAGAAAAATTGCAATATCTCCTGAAATAATAGGGATAATATAAATATTCGGGGTGCATTTTGTAGCCAAATAGTTGCACTACATTTCCATTACCAACTGCGTTATCTAAACTTATTGGATGTGCCTGAAATCTGGGGTCAAAATTAGGTAATTTTTCGAGGTGTTGAAAACATGCGCCAGAAAAATTGCAATTTCTCCTGAAATAATAGGGATAATATAAACTTTAGGGGTGAATTTTGTAGCCAAACAGTTGCACTACATTTCCATTACCAACTGCGTTATCTAAACTTATTGGATATGCCAGAAATCTTGGGTCAAAATTAGGTAATTTTTTGATTTGTTGAAAACATGCGCCAGGAAAATTGCAATTTCTCCTGAAATAATAGGGATAATATAAACTTTAGGGGTGCATTTTGTAGCCAAACAATTTCACTACATTTCCATTATCATTATTTCTTATGCTGTAATATGGTCTTTAAATTAATGGCGAACCATAGTATAGCGGTTAATTGTTCCAGGCACAATACAGGATTTAGTCTGCGTTTAAAATCTAAAATTAGTTAATTTGATCACCTATAAATGGAACAGAATTCATGCAAAGGTTTGTACTTTATGGTAGAACACAGATTCTTGATTTTGATATATTTCGTACGTGTTACAAACAATAGATGCTCAATGGATTTCTTAAAGCTGCAAAGGAAGTGGTTTCAGTATTTCGTCGAGGGTTAGTGATTATCATCCAGTACAATGTAGGATGAATCAGTCTATATTATTATCAATAAAATAATTTAGAACAGTGCTCAAATTTTATAATTTTCTTAAAGTCAACGTGCACTTAAGTAGTATTTGCCGGGGGAACCTGAGTGTAGATTATTGCTTGTTCTGTATGTCCTTGTGGCCTTATTTGTAATAAAGAAATATAAATAAATAGAAATAAATGATATTGCTGTTTAATAGGTTTTCACTAATAGCCGAACTCAATGGAATCTAAAGCAACTTTAAGTCCAGTGTGTGCTTCACCCACTCAGGCCTCCAAAGCGAATAAAACTGTTCCTTTCGGAACTAAAACGAATGTTGGATAAGAAATAATTTTGCATTTATTATATGTATATTTATATTTTATTACAGCATTGATTATGTAAATAAAGTTTTGTTCTTGATTTATTTTTATTATTATTTAACAAAAAATATAGCCCATGTTCTTTTTGCTTCAGTCCGCCGATGTGACGAACAAATATATCCGATACTCCTCGCACTGCAAATGGCGGTTTGGTGTGGTGGTATGAAGCTTGGCGTGCTGACCTAAGGGTTCTGGGTTTGCTTCTCAACAGCGGCTATAGCCTTTTCCAAAAAATTCAAGTAAAGAATGGAATAGCACCAAGGTGGGGCTTCGCCGGCAGAGCCTATGCTATATTCTAGTATTAAATGTATTCTAAATTGCTCTCCTTTCAGCTGCTAATGTGGCTCAGTGGGTTTAGGCTCAGTGTGCCAACCCAGGAGTCTTGAGTTCGATCCTCAGCTCCGAAGTGGATTTTACAGAAAGTTCCAATAATTCCGAATTACATTGTTCATATGGCAATGCCAAAGTAGCAATAGAAATTCAAAAAGTGACTATGATGGGTTGCCTACAGTTAAAAAAGACTTAGAAAAATTGTAAATATCGTATAGTATACGTCAGAATATGGAATACAGAAAAATCCGAAAGGCCTAGAAAATAAAAGAAATAAGAGAGGAACCTCCCATAGGGGAGGTTCCCGCGTTTTGAGAACTTCTGTAAGATTGCCTTAGAGATCGCGCGAAGCGCGATCTCATTAACGGCTATGCCGGCGGAGCCGGCATAGCCGTTGATGAGGCTTCGCCGGTGAACCGGCGAAGCCTCATCGTAGTCAATGCATCCCATGCACTTTGTTATTCCAAGTTTCTATAAAACGCCTTTCCCGGAACGGAGGACCGAACCCGAGACCCTCAGGTTGCTATGCGTAGCCACACACCACTAAGTCACACTACTGACTGCGGGGTTGAGGACACCCGATCTATTTAATGCAAAAGAATTGAAACTTGGAATACGAAAATATTATTCTAAGTCTTCTCTAACTACAGGCAACTTGCACTATTCATTTATTTGTCAATCCATTGCATTTCTGTCAACACATCCCAATGCAATTCGGAATTATTCTGGAAAAAGCCACCAGAGACTCAGTATTGAACCCAGGACACCCAGACTGCCACAAAGAGACTTGCGCCACCAAGCCAACCAACTAGCTATTTGGGGCGACTTCAGATAAACTTATTACTATACATTTAAACAAGACAAAAACAACATTAGTTTAAAAATTAATGCCGTAAAAAGAAAACGTAAATGCGATAATTATGACAGCACCACACTTGATCTAACTGGGGTATTGTTAACGGATATATTCAGCAAGATACTTTTAACAAAGCGTAAAAAAATTTTAGTCGCATGCCATGCGTACATTACAAAAATACACAAATGCCATGCAACTAATTAATTGATTATTGCTGTGGTGAAAAGAATACATGAGATATACATTAAATATAAATTAATTTCTTATTCAAACAAAGTGATAGTTCTGAAAAGAACTGCTTTCCTCTTTCCTCTCTTTTGACGAAACGAATGGAGCATCTGAAAAACACCCTAGACTCTGAAGAGAAGAATATTAATGACGTAGAAAATTACAGAAAAATTACTACATATATAATTCTTAATTAATAACAAATCTGGTGTCGATAGCCCTACACCTTTAATTATTACGCTGCAAAAGATACACGCGATCCGATGGCAACACGAAGGCGGAGGTAGCAAAAACTTTAAAGCTATAAAAGGAACAATAAACCAAGACTGCGGATCTTTACTAACCCTTGCCGATTGATTCCTGCTTGTAGACCATGTTGATTAATTTCGAAGTGCAATCGAATAGCAATCGTTGCGCTGAATGTAAACGAAGCCCCATTATATAATGACTTCGCCGGCAGTGCCGGGCGCTTTGCGCGATCTCTAAGCAGCTGTCTTACAAAATTTAAAACGCCGACCTCCCTTCTCGCAGGTGTGGCCTAATTTTCCGGCACCTTGTCAACCCATGTTCTTGTAACATTTTTAGATTTTGCTACGGCTTAGTTTACTCCCATATACTTAATGCAACATGGAATACTTCCATAATTTACATGGTATTTAACGGGACTGCCATATCCTTTAGCATTATCCGGATATATTTGATTTTAGTCGAAAAGTGGTCTCCTCGCGCGAGGAAACTCTAAGCACCGAGCCGTAATGCCTTCGTACTGAAGTAGGTTTGTATAGTCTATTTAATGCAATCTTGTTTGAATAGATATTTTAAGTTAAATATATAAAGCACATATCACACATAATAGTTTTAAATATACAGGGGTTATAAAAAAAACCTACATGTATATATTAAATTAGGTTATTTCTTATCCAAAAGAGTTCTGAAAAGAACTGTTTCACTCTGCTCGTCGAATGATCATACAAAAATCACATTGGATTCCAAGACTAAATTGAGAAAAATCAAAGGCCTGTGCTGATGTCAGCAATTAACGAAAATAAATAAACGGAAGACAGTTTTATTAGCTATTTTATGTTATTCGCTCTATAATTATATAAAAAACAGTTTTAAAATTACAAAGCAAAACGAAACAGAAATTATTCATATTACAAGCTGCGTGGCCACTGACACTAGATTTTCACGGTAAAACATTTTATTCAAACTT
>JAODGC010001773.1:111955-149712 GCA_027574925.1 Ecitoglossa quadriceps | reverse complement strand
GTATCTACCAACAGGCGAGGTGATACTGATCAAAGCGATGAAAATGGTTGCGTCGAATAAAAACAATAACAAAGCGGGCGCCTCGCTGAACACCTGCTTCACCTGGCAAATCTTGTAGCCAAAATTTACATACTAGTCTAATGCGCGTCTATCCTAGCTCAATGTACAGCCTATAGTTTTCCCTTTGTCCCAGTTACGCGCAATCTACTTTTTCAGTATCTTCCCGTGGCCGTACTCGTCTAATAATGTGCAATTGTTGGAACAATCAAGAATGACTTGAAATAATATTTTCTATCTGCTGAAATTTTAGGACTGCTAATTTTTGAAAATATGATCTAGATGGATGTAACTTGTTTATTTGCTTTAAACTTGAAATCAAGTAAATCAATTTTAA
Source organism: Ecitoglossa quadriceps (assembly GCA_027574925.1). NCBI lineage: Eukaryota > Metazoa > Arthropoda > Insecta > Coleoptera > Staphylinidae > Ecitoglossa > Ecitoglossa quadriceps. Next base: position 149,318 of record JAODGC010001773.1, on the reverse strand, counting down.
GTCAATATACCATAATTACTTATTTTTGCGAGTATTGGTTTTGCAGGCGAAGACGCATTGTTTCCGAGCCACCCCAACCGCCAAAAGGATTAGGTATAAATTCTTCAACATACTGTCCAAGAAGAGGATGTTAGCCACCCTCTTCTAGGAGCGGTTAGAGACTAAGAAATATTTTTTGATGTTAGAAATTAGAGAAATGAATTATTTATTTGAAATTAATGATTGGATTGGTTGCATATAGTGAGTTGTTAAAAATGTACAGTTGAAGCAGATTAAAATTTGTTTCTATTCTAACGATTCCAACTATACATTCAGTTCAGGTCTAAAAAGAACTATTTATTATTTGGTCCATCCCAAAGACCAGCAGGATAATATCCTCTCTGGATAACTACGAGAGTACCTATGAAAACAATAACACATCTGCTCATTTTCAATTTCATACACATGATTCCTAAAGCGAATAATAACGTAAAATATATTATTATAGATACGGTTTGATTTTAAATTATGGCACGCTTCAACCTCCTACCCACCCAACAGCATTCCTACTACACCACTACCCTACTCATTATTACCGTAGAATCCCGCGCCGGGCCGACCAAAGCTGCATACCGTTGCACATGTTTTTCGAGGTTCTGTGTGGTTGCTTCTGTCGGCTTTGCTTTGCTATTCTCTAAAGAATAGAACATTATACACCTGAATCTTGAAGCAACAAATTGTAATAATGGATAAAATACAGGAAGTAAGTTAATGTGTGTATAAAATAGCTACATTTATAATAAATCAATTTTATTCAGCTGAAACACGATGTTTCTGAATTGGAAACCCTTATGACAAAAGCAACGCGCAATAGAGTCAAAGATTTTTTAAGCATTGAATGTAGGAAGTTGCAAACGGAAATTGTTACTATTCAAGAACAATTGAATAAGGAAAAGGACCACTCTGCACCTACCACTGTTACTTCACCACCTCTGACAAGTGCAAAGAGATACCAAATTCGCTTAAACAACTATGGTAACAAGGATGATTCTAATTCCAAGCTGAGTGTGATTCATGGTTTTCCTATTTTTTTAGCTTGGGATCAGACAGCCAAGCTAGTAAAGTTTTATGTTACTCTCAACAATGTGCAATCATTACAACATGAGGCCATAACTTGCAAGTTTACACCCAGATCCCTAGAACTTAATGCTACTAACCTAGGTGGCAAGGACTATATCTTTGTAATAAACAAACTCTTGAAGAATATTAAACCAGCAGATAGTACATGGAGAGTAAAATCTGATATGGTTATTATCAGTTTGGTGAAAGAAGTTAACACAAACTGGTCTCATGTTACAGAAACTGAAAAGAAAACTGCAGAAGCAAAAAAAGCTCCACAAATGGACAAAAGTGCAGATCCTGGAGAAGGTTTGATGTCAATTATGAAGAATATGTATGAACAGGGAGATGATGAAATGAAACGTATGATAGCTAAAGCATGGACAGAAGGGCAGGAAAAACAGCGTAGTAGCTTACCTTAAACATTCACAATGTATTTTCATTCAAAATAATACCTTCATTACATTAATAGTAATTAAAGAATGAGAATACAGAAATAAATACACCAATGTAACACAAAACAATACAAAATATTGTGCAAAGATACTAATTGAGCTGTTTGCTTACATATAATCAGTATTGAACTACAAATTACCTTGATTGATCCCAGTCATAGTATGTACTCTATCAATATAAATATTATTATCAATCAGATTGAAAGTTGCTAGTTAGTTACAAAATTGTCATGTATAAATAGGAATGCACATTAATTGTTTCATGTAGAGAAGTATCACATTATTTGAATTTTGGATCATAGAAATGCTATGAGCAATATAACATCACAGATTTCGTGCTTATCATAGTTTAGAAAAGATTGTCATCATGAAATAGTAAAAATTATGAATACAATAGCAATGCATGGAAGTCAGTTACAAATTATTGCCTTGAAGATGAACACCAAATTTGGAGGTATTTGTTTACCAAGTATTGAAAGAGATCACACTTCCTCAATCAACCAATCTCTTTCACAGGTCTATTAGGAATGGGTAGAACACATGAACCAGCCCTGCCTGTGATGATTGACGCTAATTGAGACCACTCATTATTGACAGGATCATATTGCTCAACTGTATTAAGATAATTATTCCCATCATACCCACCAATTGCAACAATTTTATCTCCAAATAAGCATGCAGCAACTGTATCTCTTTTACTGGAAAGTGATGCTACTGTCGACCAAGTATCAATTCCTACAATAAATATAATCTATGTTTGGAACATGTTGATTTATGTACGCTGTATATCTTACTTGGATCATAACGTTCAACGCAATCAAATCTCGAAGCAGCTGGATTATTTGCTGGTGCATCCTGGCCACCAATTGCATAAAGGTAACCATTGGCAACAGCTACACCAACACCACTTCTCCTTCGCGTCATGGATGCACAATCAGACCACTTGTTTGTATGTGGATCAAAACACTCCATGCTCCTTAAACAGACGTAGCCATCACGTCCACCTACAACGTAAAGCTTTCCTTCAAGTACACCTACACCAGCGCTGCATCTTTGACTCTGCATTGGGGCGACATAATTCCAGGATCTTGTATTCGGGTCATATCTTTCTACTGTGTTCAGGTAACTCCACCCATCATGTCCTCCAATCGCGTAAATTGGTCCTCCTAATACAGCGACGCCTAAACCATGTCTGTGGGTGTTCATTTGTGATAAGTGGGTCCACGAACCAGTCTCCATATCAAGGCACTCCATAGAATTCAATGTTTTCAAACCATCTCTTCCTCCGACCACTAAAAGTTTGTCTCCAAGTAGAGCTACGCCAAATTGAAGACGTCTTCCACTCATGTTGTGAACTACACTCCATGAATCACTGCGGGCGTCGTAGGATTCTATAGTCACTGGTCCTTTGTTACGATCAATTCCACCGACGACTAGAAGACGGCCCAACGTTGCTTTCCTGGGGCGAGTACGGCGTGAAATCATTTGGAAGCGTCGAGCTGGTAGGAGGTGCCACTTCATGGCTTCAGTTATAAGTTTTTGGCAGCTGGCAACATCACCTAGGGCGCGTTCAACATGATCAATTAGAAAAGCTGGATCTAGAAGAGGCAGTTTGATATGAGATAACAATCTCTCAACATGTTCCATCCGGGAAGATTCATGTTTCAGCCAAGCCATGAGAGCATAAAATATTTGTTCCTCAAAGGCCACATTGAGTTCATCACTTGAGAGTAATACTGACATCTGATCAACTGTTAATTGTAAAAACTCTTGATTCTCAATTACCTGGAATGACATACAATAAACTAAAATGTTCTTTGTTACTTTGAACATTGTTTAATTTGCCTGCATGAAATTTTTATTGGTATAAGCTTTTGCCTCTAACAACAGACTATTACAGTTCTGATGTTCTGCAAAAAGAGCAATTCCAAGACAATTGCTTGGATGTAGCTGGTTACCCAGGAATCTAGAGCAGGCCTCAATAACCTTTGTCAACTGCATGAGACAAGCTGTAGCTAACAAAGCCTCTACATTATCTTCTCTGATTTCAATTATGCCAGTATAACAATAGTTAACGACTGACTGTAGAACATCATTGTTGATGTCTTTGAGCACAATTTCATGTTCTCCTTGTTCCCTCAAATTGGAAGTAAACATTGCACCAAAGTACTCTGAAGCAGCTGATAAGACTAACCTAATAACAATAATATTATTACAGCACTCAATAAATCCTAAATTACTAGAATTACCTGTGTGCTGGAACTTTTCTCCCATTCACGCCAGCAATAAGAGTGACATCACATAATTTCCCAATATCAAGATAGTGTCTCATACTGGAAAGACTGTTTTCTGCGTGGCCCTCGCATCGGAATTGTTCTTCCTGTGATGAAGAGGATGCCGAGGAAAACAAAGAGAGCCGGCTGAAGTCGCGAGGCAGGATCTCACCTTCAGGAAGCTCACTTGCGCTAGAGAGACTCGTCGAAGAATTGGCGTTGATACTTATATAGCCGGAGTCCCTCGAAGGACTTGAGTTTGCAATCGACATTGTTAATTATTGTGTTTCCTAGAATACCATGCCACTGATGCACTGTCAGATACAGTCGATGTTATTGTGTGGCAGAACGAAACATGAACTTGTGTGAACTCCAGTGAAATCAACGAGTGAGAGAAAACAGAAACAGCAAGGTCAAGGGAGTTTCATTTGCGCATGACTGCTGTACAGAAATCAAAACTTTATAGTTGTAAGTAAAATGACAGTCAAATATCCAATACCTAACGTGAATACCGTCTTATTGTTTTATTTTTAACAGGTTCCGGTTTATTGCCTCCTCGAGTACACCATGGCGCGCGGCCGACTGAGTACTAACCAGTGGCCGCAACCGCACGCCTCAATTGATCATGAAGTGGCGTCGATCGCATAATTCTTGCAATTAGGTAACAATAAAAAGAGTAGATTAGCGGAATAATTTACACAAAATTGCATAACTTTGCGCCCACTGTGTAAGCGCTATAGAATGCATTTGGCACAGAGAATTTCGTTTTGTTTCGCAAAATAATAACTGAGTTATTATCTGATTTTATTACGGTTATAATACGCGCTGCAACCGTCCAACACCGCAGGCGCAATGAAAATATGCTTTACTATCAAGACGAACTATGTATATTTCTGGAAACAATTTATAAAGGAAATTAAAGTACTAGGGAATTAATTATTTTCAATTGCAGTTTTCTTACATGGAATAAAACTAATATATTAAGTACCTGCTAAAAGATAATGTAATATGTACACAAGTTTACTTGGAATCTGCTTGGCATCCCTATAGGATATCTGCACAATTAGCAATATCTGCGTTATTCAAAAGAGCCAAGTTGACTAAACCATCTTGATCATAATTGCCACAGTCACAGTTCTTGCCACAACCGCAATTCCCACAAATATTAGGTGCCATCCAAACTAATAAATTAGGCAGAAAACATTACTTGCGTATGGAATATAAATAATACTTTGTTCTTGTATTACCTGTAGGTACGATAGCCAAAACCAGCAAAATAACAACAATTAGTGTCTTGAAATGCATTGTTGATTGAAAAGAGTGTTGAATGTTTGTTGCTAAACTGTTAAGCAAGTGAAGACGCTGTGAATCTATTGGAATCTTGTTCTTCGTTTTATACTTCGATTTCAATGAGTTTATTTAGTTAATTGTATTGTAAATGTCATTTATAAATAAATAAACGTAGAAATCTACGTCATTGCACAAGTTAAATATTTCAATAGCCATAAACATATTTGAATTCATCTCGATAACAACCAACCTCAATTATTATAAAATATATTCTCAATATTTATTATACAAATATTGTTGTCATTCTTTACATATGAAGGTTATAATTAACATTATTGCAATTGATGTTTATTTTTACTTGCTTCCTCTGTTTGTCTGTGTTTATTTTATGATTAGTTTTCAATTAAACTAAAGTCTCCCTATTTAAAACAGATTCATGTATAGATAAACATCAGTTACGAGATAGACACTATGTTGTCAAACGAAATTATGGTCTTGGCACCATCTGCAAATAAAAAGCCGGCAGAGTAAGTGTAATACCATTTATAAACTGTGAAAAGTCCGGTTTCTTGTGTCCTGCAGGCATGGCAAGCGTAAAGTTTTGCAGGATACCAGCTACGAATATGAACATTGTATTCCTAGCAAATGTCTCTCCGGCACAAAGTCGTTTGCCTATCAATTGAAATTAAATATGTTACTAAAATTTACTCCAAAAAATCGAATCAAGAAAAAGTGTATTACCAGCACCAAATCCAAGCGTCATATCCTTCTTCAGTAGATTCCCATCATCGTTCAAGAAGCGCGACGGTTCAAACAATTCAGGATCTTTCCAAAGAGCGGGATCATTATGAGTTCCCCAAATATTCGGGAGAATAACTGTGTCTTTAGGTATAAAATAGCCACCTAGGTATGTATCTACCGTGCATCGACGAGTAATACAAAGTGGGACAATGGGATCTTTACGTAGTCCTTCACGAAGAACTGCCTCTGTATAAGGCATACTGAAAGAACGCCATTTTTGTACTACAGATGAAATACTTGCATAAAAATACATACTCTTTACGATCATCTAACGTTGGTAGTCTTCCTCTTCCAACCACACGATCAATTTCTTCCTGTACCTTGATTTGGATATCAGGATCATGCACTAGGTATGCAAATATAATGTTAAGTGTGTGTCCAATTCCAACTGGAGCTGGGAAGGTGTAATCTGCAATGGTGTAGATCATCTGCTCCTCTAAATAGAATATAGAATTAATAATAACGGTTCGTTCATAAATGTAATAATGCATTATACCTGTGAATGAGGTTGTTTTCTGATTATCATCTAAATAATTCATCTCATTCAAATAAACATCAATAAAGTTATCAACCACGTCCTTTTGATGCACCAACTTTCTTTCTTCTATGACCTTCTTTGCAAATTGAGTTATAACTTTACTATCTTCAAAACTGGAAGTCCAGCCGAAGTACTTCGGAGCAATGTATTTTAACCACGGCGAAATGCAAATGAGATTTCCAGTAGAATCTATACAATTTAAAAACCTAGTAGCTGCTCTGCCAACATTTCTTAATTCACGGTAATCATCATAGTGTCGATTTGACAGAGTGTGATGGATGCAATTTACTGCGGGGCCGTAGATTACATCAGGCATTTTAACAATTCCCGATGTTGTACAAATATCCTAAAATGTATAAAAAGTATTAACTTACATTTAAGAAGTGAATATTAATTATTTTTTGCACATACAGCATCTTCGGGTTTTGGCTTACTGGTGAAAAAATTGATTAATCCACGGACCTCATCAGCTGCTGTTTGTTCCATGTTTTGGTCTCGTCTTCCAAAGCCATAATCCCGCATATGACGAAGTGAAAACCATCGCTGGTCTTTCCATGCTGCTCCACCAGTGAAGAAAATACCAAGGTATTTACCATTTCCACGGTTTTCAACAATAATATTCTCAGCTCTAGCTGAGAATTCATCTCTCCACAGAATTTCTTTAATCAGTTCATAGTCATGTGTCGTTACAAAAGGATTGTCAGCAATATAAAAACCAAGAAGTTTTGTCTTGTACTTCTTTGTGAGTTTCACTAACCCAATATGGGGATAAAAAAAATTTTCTTTTAACACTGCCCAATATCCAAGCCAAAATGGAAGTTTGGGTGGGCCTACAATTTCAACACATACATACTTTATAAATCTTTTTATAGCTTTAAAACTCACCTGGTGGAAAATTTGCATGTTTCCTACCAATTTCCTTCAGGAACAAGAACACAATTAACACTACAGTCAAACAAAAAAGGACGGGTACAGCCAACATGTTGCAGATGAACTGGAAATAAAGTTAATCAACTTTGGTTTAAATGCGCAACACCCAATCAACTTTCACCCCGGAGACATTCCTTCTGATATCTCTTCGCGACAGTATACATTTTATTAAGGAAATTAACTGCCACGACACCAGTACAAATAGATGACGTACGCATAGGCAATGACCTATTAAATATTTATCAAACAAAGAATTCATTGTTCATTTATCCAATAAAGTGGTTGCGGCATATCAACAAAACAAATAAATTTGGTACTAACGATCCCATAAATTGACATAATCCGCTAAGATTAATTTAATTTATTTGATTGAATAACAGTCATAATAACATAGAAAATATTATAAACTGTTCCAAAAATCTTATTTATTTAATTAGTTGAGTGAACTGTACTGAGAAACTAGTTGAACAACTTTCACCACAATGATATGCTAACATCCTGATCGTCTCAAAGGTAGTACCAGATACAAGTTTCATCCAACATTTAATGTATCACACGCTCAAATAGTATGTTCCGATATGTTAAAGTCGTGATAAGAACAACAAAACAACAATAAAATAATAACCGGTTTAAAAAAACATCTTATAAACGTATTGCATTAGCATCACTTGTCAAAAGTATTGAGCATCGAGTTGAAATAACAAAAATACTGCATCATAGAATAAGTCCAAAGCAAACAATTAACAAATTGTGCAATTAATTATACTGCCTATGCTATCTTTCTTTTGATCTATAATAACATTCACTTATAATATAAAAACAAGAATCAATAACCGCGAGATGCGCGCTACATTTATTTAAAAACTTTGGCCCGTCTTGACTGCCATACTTAAAAGAATTTTAAGAAGCAACAATGTAGCGAGAGACAAAGTTTATTTAACAACAATATAACTTACGGAGAGAGTGGAACAAACAGTTGAGTGCAGCGTGTGGTCTAAGAGTAACTGAGTAGCTAAGAGAATATTTTGGCTTATATAGGGAGAAAATGATCACGTGCGAGGTACAACACGTGAGGCATTTTTTTTCCATAACAATATTATTATCTATTGAATTGCGAGGCAATGCAGTGCCAAAACATTGTTATGTGGTAAAAGAAATGTAATAAACCATGTCAAAAAATTATTTTTGGTAAAGATGACCCGGCGCCTATGCATATACATTAATTATTCTATGGCGATAACAAAACGTGCAACCGACGCACGTGGCAAGATGGTAAGGTTTGCAGAAAGTTTGCTAATGGTTAGGTTATTCCATGATTCAGCATCTATAGTAAGCCAAATTATGGTCTTGGCACCATCTTCATGTAATAATCTGGTAGAGACATTGTAATACCATTAACCAACTTTGACAAGTCTGGTTCTTCATGTCCTGGAGGCATTGTAAGTGTAAAGTTTTGTAAGATACCACTAACAAGAATGAACATTGTATTCCTTGAGAATGTCTCTCCAGCACAAAGGCGCTTGCCAGCACCGAAACCAAGCGTTAAATCTTTTTTCAGCAGCTTGCCATTTTCATCCAAAAATCGTGATGGATCAAACACTTCTGGATTGTTCCAAATTACAGGATCATGATGAGTACCCCAAAGATTCGGGAATACTACTGTGTCTTTAGGGATGAAATACCCACCTAAGTAAGTGTCCTTTGTGCATTGGCGACTAAGGCAAAGTGGAACAACAGGATCTTTACGTAGTCCTTCGCGGAGAAGTGCTTCAGTATAAGGCATGCTACAAAAATATAATTTATTAGATTGTAGAAATTGTGTTTTTGCATAAAAACGTACTTTTTGCGATCATCTAAAGACGGAAGTCTTCCTCGTCCCACTACTTCATCAATTTCTTCCTGAACTTTTATCTGGATATCAGGTTGGCGAATCAAATACGCGAAGAGAATGCTGATTGTATGTCCGATTGTAACAGGAGCAGGGAATGTATAATCTGCAATGGTGTAGATCATCTGCTCCTCTAAAATGTATATAAGGTAATTACTAACAATTCATAACTATAATAATCCATTATACCTGTGAATGAAGTTGATTTCTTGTCGTTATCATCCAAGTAGTGCATTTCATTCAGATAAACATCAATAAAGTTATCAACAACGTCTTTTTCATGCACTAATTTCCTTTCTTCTATGACCTTCTTTGCAAATTGAGTTATAACTTTACTATCTTCAAAACTAGAAGTCCAGCCGAAGTAGTTAGGAGCAATGTATCTTAACCATGGAGAAATGCAGATGAGGTTCCCAGTTGAATCAATACACTTTAAAAAGTTTGTAGTTGCTCTGCCAACTTCTCTCAATTCCCGACCATTTTCAAAACGACGACTTGACAAAGTATGGTGAATGCAATTTATAGTAGGACCATAAAAAAGGTCAGGCATTTTTACAATTCCAGTTGAAGTGCAAATATCCTGACAAAAAGTAAATTCAAAATATGATTCAATAAGTCATTTCATGTATAAAACATAAAACCTACAGCATCCTCCAGTTTTGGTATGCTAGTAGCCATTTCAATCATGTCATGAACTTCATCAGCAGCTCTTTGTTCCATTTTTTGATCTCGCCTACCAAAACCGTAGTCACGCATAAAACGAAGAGAAAACCATCTTTGGTCCTTCCATACCTCTCCTCGAGTAAAGAAGATACCTGGTACATAATAAATCCCACATAAGCAATAGAATTAGACATAAACTTTATGTAACTTACCAAGATATTTTCCATTTCCTCGATTCTTTACAATTACATTCTTAGGCCTAGCTGCAAACTCATCTCTCCAAAGAATTTCTTTGATAAGATCATAATCAGACGTTGTAATTATAGGGTTTCCAGCAACATACAAACCAAGTAACTTGGTTTTATACTTGTTGCAGAGATCCCTGAAGGCAATGTGAGGATATCTTGGGTTTACAAGAGCCAGTGCAAAATAACCGAGCCAAGATGGAAGTTTAGGAGGTCCTGTGGTAAAGAAAATATTTGTAGTTTAACTTTTTTTCATATATCATGAGAAGCAATGAAAACGTACCTGGTGGGAAATTTTCTATTCGCTCATTGTTTTCCTTCCATAGTATGTATACAAATAACACCACAATGAAAGCAAAGAGAATTAGAACTGTACCCATTTTGAAGAATGTTTAAAGTTTCCGATTGATCTGTTGTTTCTGAGTTTCAAATAAAAACAATATTACATATGTAGTCGATTTTATATATATTATGTTTAGGTTATAGTTTGGCTAATAATAAAGAGAAGACGTGCGAAATGGTGAGAACCAGTGTGGAAGAGTGTACGGACTCAGGAGAGACAGAGTTGTGAAGGAGGTCAGGAGAGCGTATGGTGAAGAGAGTGTAAGTGCAGAAAGAGAAAGAAGTTGTAATGGTTAGAAATATAGAGTACAGTGAGTTGAATTAAAGGTAGTCAACATATCAGAAGTGGGATTCCGCTCAAGATGATGAGCCCAGACGAAGATTCGCGAGGATTGCGAGACAGGTACGTGGCAGACGTAGCGGACGAAGCTGGTGACAACCACACGTTGATGGCGCCAGGAGAAAGAGCTCGGGACGGTGGAGCGCGAGGGCATGGAAGCTCGCTAGGATCTGAGGTGTTAGATTCGCTATGACGCGTACCAGTCGCCACTTCACCCGCAGTTCTAGGCGCAAGGGAAGAGATGCTGCGAACGATAACGGAACTGGTGAGGCGGTCTTTGCCTCAAGCACCACAACCACTACGGGTAGGTAGGTTTAGTGGCGAAGAGACCATGCTGAGGACGGCGCGGCAACACCTCGAGGGCACCACGCGCGTTTGGTTTATGGCCCGCCGAGACGAGTTGGGGAATTGGGGCACGTTCCGGAACTGATTCCTGAGGAGCTTCGCTCCTACCTTCAGTGGTAGACCGGATGGAATGCCTGAGGAGAAGGCGACAAGATCCGGAGGAGATCACCTTTGCATACGCGTGTAAGAAGTTTGCGCTATGCACTGGGCTGGGACTCTCATTAGAGAGATAAAGCAGGAGATTCTCGTGGGAATGCGAAGGGGAAGAGAGTTCGCCAGCCTGCTGACAAAGTATCATCGTAACTTTGATGACTTCATAGAGGACATAGAGAGGCTAGATAAGATGTTATCGTTACCGTCCGCGACAGCGGAGTTGCCGTCAGAGATGAGCCGAGGACGACTACCGGCGAGCGGGCCTAAGTCTGGCAACGCTAGGTCACCGATGCGATGCTTTGAGTGTGGCGAAATAGGCCACATGCGTCGTAATTGTCCTAGAGAGCCCTCACCGAGACCAACTCACAACCGAGAGTCGCCAGGCACGGTGAATACGATTTGTTGCGCAAGAGACAGTTCGTGGGCGACTGAAAGGTCACCGGCAGTACTGTATGCACCATCCGAGAGAACTGCTTGGCATATTTTAAAATGAACCGAATAGAGGGCGGCAAGACCCTGTGCGGCTTTGGGAATAGCGCCGATGGCAGAGTAGTATGTTGCGCCAAGGTGACAGCTTCGGTACGGGTAGACGATGCCACCGCCGAGGGTGTGGAACTGTGGATAGTTCCCGTCAACGGCCAGCGGCCTAACGTCCTCGTCGGGAGAACTTTTACCGAAAGGCCTGAGGTTGCTTTCGCGGGAGTGCGGGGTGCTCTGAATTTTAGACCGGCCGACTGAACCCTTCAGTGCGATGCGGCTACCCAGCCTAAAATTGTGGACGGATGGAACTAACAACAAGGAGACGGTCCCCGCCTTTCAAACACAGACTGAGAGCGGATAGCCCGTAAGCCCAGAACCGCCAGAAGATCTAGAGGAAGTACAATCCGTCGCAACAAAGGCTATGCACATCGGGAAAACGACTTCCAAGGAAGTAAGTGTTGCTGCTATGCAGGAAGCACTTAAGAAGTTGAAGGAAGATGAACGATTAAAACGCGAGATAGCAGAACGTATCAAGAAAGAAAAGGAATCCAAGACAGCTAGGTTAGAGAGCAATTGCGTTTAGAACAGGAACGCAAGGTTCAAAAGAAAGATCGTAAAAATGGTTCGAAATTAGAAGGTGAACTACTGATAGCGAACGAGGAGGCTGACAGAGCGAGAGCTCAAACTGTGATTGAAGCAAGGAAGACCCAAGCGAATGAGATAATAGGACAAGAAAACCGCCGCCGAATTCCCAATCCAGAGGGAAGAGATCGTGATCACGTGGAGGAACCTGAACAGGACAATAACGTCACCCAAAGTTAGACCACTGGGACGGAGGCAGTTTATGGATTCACACTGACGGTTGGTAATGGTGAGCTTAAGGCCGCCACGAAGATCGACGAGGAATGGCGTCCTCCATGGCAAGTCCAGGATGACATCCGGTTGCACCAGGACGGGTCGACCACTGTAAAACGAACTACGGGAAGGCGCGCGCGGAGATTAGCAGAGTTCATCGACGTATATGAGCTCCCTGGGCCAGCGAGTAGTTCAGGATTGGCCGAATGTAGTCGATTTTATATATATTATGTTTACGTTATAGCTTGACTAATAATAAAGAGAGGGCGTGCAGAATGGTGAGAGCCAGTGAGAAAGAGTGTACGGACGTGGGAGAGACAGAGATGTAAAAGTCAGGAAAGCGCATGGTGAGGAGAGTGTGGGTGCAGAAAAAGAAAGAAGTTGTAAGTTAGAAATATAGAGTACAATGAGTTGAATTAAAGGTAGTCAACACATAAATATTAAAATAAATATTACGTTTCAATTAAAATAACATAATATTAATATATTATACAAATAAACATTACCAATTTTGGTGAATCTTCAAGGAGAACTACATTGAAAACTAATGGTATTCTATGGTAAACTCAACTTATTATATACAGATCATGATTCCCCAATAAAAAATATATAAGCAGGGGGGACTTTTACAAAAAAAGCACAAACAAACCATTCTGTTTCGTTCTCAAAAGCCAAACATTACTAATCACTTAAATAAACTATAATTAAAATACTGTATATTTAAATAAGGAAAGCCATAACAATGCGTCCAAAAGAGTCGCGATGACCTCCAATCCCGAATGTTATATCCCCACTCATCAATTGCCCATCTAGAGATAGCCATTCTTCGAGGCAGTAATCACCCCAGACTGCTTTATAATTATGCGTAAAAATTTAAATTTACTATTGTATGGCAATAGTAAACCATAAATCAGCCTTAAATTATTATAAAAATGTCATATATAATTTTACGACTTGCTTGGTGGGAAATTCTTCGCTCTATTCCTATTTATAAGAATTATATAGACTGCGCATAATACCACTGTTATTAAGCCAAGAACTCCCAGCATTTTTCACTCCACTGATCAAAAAAATTGAACACAGTATAATGCAGTGTTGAGCAAAAATGTTTCCGTTTGATACACACGTAAATATATCGCAATAAATAAAAATGATATGGTACTTACTTCCTATTATTGACAATGTACAAATTTTTGCTTGTAATTCACAGTACTGCGATAATTCTCTGGGTAGAAAATAGATCCTGAAACTGATCTGTCTGTTGCCTTTATCACAATAATATATTTATAAATTATGAGCATATTTGAAGCTGATAAAGAAAAATTTTATCAAATAGTATCTTAAAAAATTACCTTTGGGCTGTGGCCACTTAATTAAATTTTGTAAATATCACTAAATTATTGAGTTAAATAATAATAATATAACCTATACTACAAGAAAAATATTTTTCTACTCATTATTTACGCTTGGATAGATAGTTATTTAAAAAAATTATCCAATATAATTAGCGTATTAAAGTAAATTATTCTTCTTTGCCAGTGTTATCAGTCTACGTCTATCATGAATGTCCCCGAATGCATTATTCAGATTTATATAAACAACAGAAAACATTCTAATTTATGAAATTTTGTCTCTTTTTTTCTAATTACATAAATCGATAATATCGCAAACTAATCTTCTAAAGCTTCACATTTCCAAAAGATGGACTCAGCATTACCTACAATTTGCTCTCAGTTAGCTGTTTTGAATGCAATTGATAGCGATTAATAACACTATTGAATAGAAGTGATGTCTATATCTTTATATTATTACTTTCAACTAGTAATTAATAATATTTGCATGTGTCTCGATAACCCGGCGTGGGTCGAAAGTCCGTTGTGTGTTGCAAGACTGGCAGCTAATGCCGCTTGTGTGCGTCTAGCTCATCCGCGTGCTTCAGTCAATCCACTCGTCCTGGGGACCCTTGTTCAACCGTGTTTGAACTAGCTCAGTTCAATCACAATTCCACGGAGGGAAGCTTAGTTCAACCGCGAAGCTACGCGCGCAGTTCAATCGCTGATCTCCCTCAGTCTCGATTGAACGCCCACTTTACTTCATACATCGCTCGCTACCGATCTGACTGCGCCTGAACACGCCCATTTTGTTCGCCCGCCAGTCTCCTTGCGTAACTACATATCTGAATGCGATCGCGGTTCTGTCACGTGAAGCTCAATTCCGTCTCAAATATACTGCAGTTCGGGTCGTATAAACTCGCGCCTGACGACGTATGAGCGTGTCTGGTTCATTTAAACTTGACGTACATTTGAATTTCAAGTGCGACCGTAATTACATGTGCTACGCTCAGTTCAACCGGCCGCCGCAGCCACTCAACGAATTAAATCGTTTTCATACTAACTAAATGACGTTTTGTAATTTATCTAGAAAATTTAAGAGAACAAGGATTATTTACATATATTCTATTTTTCTATAATGCTAAATTATTTACAAATTGGTTTACCACCAAAAACCCTATCCCAAGAAAAGAGGCTTCATAAAAGGGTTTACAAATAATTTTGTAGCAAACTTCCTCATTTGCCACATTCCCTATTTATGTTTTATAAATATACATCGCTTTATTAATAACTTTTCGTATTTTTTCGGTTCTGGTATGAACCCATATACGAACAAAATTCGCAATTATTTAGTTTGGCTGCGCATCACCACATTCGCAAAGAGCATTCGATTTGCGGACACTATGAACATTTGAAACGACGACACCTCACGCATTAGTACCGTGGATCTCTTCTAGAAAAATATAAATAAATTTACCAACAACATTCTAACAAGCAGTGGATTGTTAGAAGACAACAAGTTCATCATCATTCACGTCAAATGTGCGCGTATGCCACTATAATATACAATAATCATGTTATTTATATTAGTTACGAAGGTACCAATGAAGTGTCAACCTAACCTTCCTTAACATAAAATAATAACGACCTTGCACATCACATTTCGTTAAAGCAGAAAACTGAAATTACCCAGAGTACTCAACTAAAAAATTGTATGCGTTTTAATGAAAAATATAGTCAAAAAACCGACAGTATTAGCTCGCGATATTAGAGCGTATTTTAGTTTCCAACAAAAGTAGTATTCAAAATTTACAACCCATGACAAGGCCACCATTAACAGACTTCGGTATTAAACTAAATTACCTAAAAATGGATAAAATTTACCATGGCGCGCGCAGGCATAAATAAAAATTTTCGCGCATTTGAATTTGTGAGGGAATTGCACGCCATGTAAAGTTACTTAAAGCTTTTTCGGTTCCGGCGCTGCTTGTTTTACAGGACCAGTTGCGCTAGGTGGCGGAAGAATTGGAGGCACCATGCCAGTAGGCGTGCTTGCTGTTGTGGGCACTTTGAATTTATCGTCTTTTGATGTTGCGCTTGTTGCCGTTGCACTTTCATACCCTTTTGTTGAGTCATCGGCAGAGGGGTCGGTAGACTTTTTAGCCGGGTCTTGTTTAACGGCAGCATCAGAAGTTTGGGGTTTTGAGGTAACTTGGGATTTTGCGGTGGTAGAAGATGGCGGTAGAGGCGCAGCCGGAGGGGGTGAAGTTGTAACAGGCGGAGGTACAGCAGCATCAGGCTGGATTGTGCTCATTTTAGCTTCAATCTCTCGTTTAAGCGCTTTCTCGATTTTATCTTCAACTTCGAGAATTTCTTCTTTGTCCAAGAGTTCCAACAATTCATCGACCTGTTTTGCGCTCAACTGGACATTCTCCTTACCAATTACTTCAATTACCTAATGGAGAAAACAGAAGCAAATTAAATGCACATATCAATAATCTACTATGCAATTAGACTTACCTTAAGTACTTCTTCAACTTTAATTGACCCATCTCTGTCATCATCAATTTTACTCAAAACAGCCTCAATCTGTTTCAATCGCGACTCATCTGGCACTTTTTGGATCTTCTTAATTGCAGCCATAATCTCGTCAATTTTCAATAGTTCTTCATCCTTTTTTTCTTTTCCCACATCCATGTTCTGCTTGAGTTTAGCCTCCTTTCGCTCCAACTCTTTGAGAACTTCATCCATACTAGAAATCATCTTGGACACACGATTGAACAGCCTCTTGGCAGCCTTGGTTTCCTTAATATCTGGAATAGCTGCCTTCTTGAGGTCCTGCACATCCTCAGTATAATCAGCCATTTGCTCCTTGAGTTCCTCGATCTCAGCTTTCTCAATTATCGTCTTCTTTTCTTTAGAAATGGCGTCCAAGGCGTCTTCTAAAGCAGCGACATCTTTCGTGTGTAATACCTCATCAGCCTTGCCAGTTGGAATTGGTTCGGGTATTGAAGTTCTAACAATGGAGTCTTTTTGAATCCCGGTTTCATCACTGAGTTCAGGAGCAATATCATGAAGTAACTCTTTCTCGCGGATTTGCCTTTCCGCAATTGCTTGAAGATCCTCACCGAGCTCTTGGCGTTCTTCTTTGATTTTCCTAGCTTCCTCCATAATAACTTCCAAATGAACTTTGTTGTCGATCTTACCTTCGCTCTCACCAATGGCGTGTTTCGTCTGCATGACGATCGTATCAGGCAAGGCGCTAATAGTCGCTTTGAGCTTATCACTTGTAGGAATAGTTTCTGGTAGCATCAAGGCCCTAGATAACAGCAGTAAAGATGGTGGTACTTTTTCGTTAAGACTCAAGTCCAGCCAATCCTGCAGCTGAGCTCTCAATCTCACTTCTGTCACCCCATAAGCTCTCATACCACGTGCTCTACACGCTTGTTGAACCTCCCATAAACTTAAAGAATCCACCCCTTCCTTCTGAATCATTTTATCATCAGCAGCTAATGTTCTCAGCTTCATGCGCAGCTGAAATCGTAGCAGATTGTTTGTGCCCAATGTTTGCACTTCTAATACGCGACACAGTGCAACTAACTGATTTCGTGATAACGAATCAAGGGTTATCTCGTCATGGAATAACTTTGAGAATTTCAGGATCTCCTCATTTGACACTTGTTCACCGGAAGTCCGCACCTTGGCAAACCACTCAGAGAATTCTTTAGCTTGCATTGAATTGTGATCTTTGTGCTGGACGGACATGTCATCCAAAGTCTGTTGCAGAAACTTTGCCATTTCCAATTTTATCTTCAAACTCTGCTTCATCTTGTCTTCCTTTTCCGTTGCAGACTGGAAAGTTGACGGTAACATGCCTGGGAAAAATTTAATAAAGAAAGGCAGTAACAATTCCATGAAGGGTACAATAATGAATACTGAAAACGGAACCAGACGGAACATATCGCCAACAGTGCGCATCAAAAGACGATACTCGCGACGAGTCAAAGTGTTTCCATTAAGCACTCTCCAAAGCAACCCATAGGAAATCCGGATATCAATAAAAAGTAATCGAAATCCGTGGTAATAATGACGCAACTCATCCATCACCTTGTCCTTAATACTCTTTTTTACAAGTGTTTTTGGTGGAGCCTCTGCAGGCACTGATGCTGCTTCTGCCTCCTTCTTCTCCTTAATAGCTTTTACAGTTGCCTCTACTTTGGAGGAAGGTTTCAGAGGCTCATCAAAGCGAATTGGCGTCGTAGAAATGTGACGT
Source organism: Ecitoglossa quadriceps (assembly GCA_027574925.1). Lineage (NCBI taxonomy): Eukaryota > Metazoa > Arthropoda > Insecta > Coleoptera > Staphylinidae > Ecitoglossa > Ecitoglossa quadriceps. Next base: position 131,018 of record JAODGC010001773.1, on the reverse strand, counting down.
AAAGAGAGCTGTGAGGTTCCAGTGGGTCCTAGTAAAAACTTCAGTAGCGGCGACTGAACTACTAGCGGTCGTGACAATGTATTTGATTTTGATTCAGAATGTTCCTTGTTGAATTCAAAAGACTTGTTCAAAGATGGACAGCTACTCACATTGCAGTGTAAAGAGCCTGGATGCAAGGAACAACAACAGCAATGAAGGCAAAACAACTATTATTCAGTAGGTTGTTGTGATTTCAAATAACCTTGTGGACTGGCAAAATTGCAAGGTTATCCGAATTTACAAGCTTGCATAGATTACAAATAAACCATCGACTGTCATATAAAAATCATAATCGCAATGAATGAGGTACTTACATTTTTTTACCATGCCATAATGTCCCTTCCGAAAATTCGGCGATCGTAGAAGTACTTGCATTTTGATTGTATTGTTGGCCTACTTTGCACTACAAAAGGGTCTTGGTTGATTTTCTTGTTGGTGGTGTTTTTGTGGTGTCTACAGACTGCGCTAGTTTCTCGCAATATCCATTAATACTCCCTGAAGATGCGAGTCGTTTATGTGCGGCGAACGGAGGTTAGACTGATTTAGAAATTTTCCAGACAGTAAAATGTGACACCATCCCTGTCACGATCTGTTCCGCACTGTTTCTGATGGCACAGGAGATTGTAAAAGGTACGTGAACAACTTTTAGGCAAATAAGCTGCAACCAAACATACAATACAGTTACATTTTCATTTTGTACAATAAATCAAACAAAACACCAACGATTTATATAAAATATGACACCGGCATATTCATTTTTAAATATGTAAAACTATATTACTGCTAATTTAAACACTTTAAATAACAATTTGTTTGAATTGTAACCTTTCAAGCAAGTTTGCCAACTATCTGGACTAAATGTTCCATTGGAACTCAACACTTCCCAACATCTATTTACATTAGTATACAGCTGATCTCTATTTACTTATCGCTTCATTTCCCGAATAAAATATAGAATAACTTTACTTAGTAAACTGTATGGAAAGTTCAGTCTAATAACAAGCTTATATAAAAGTACACACTGATTATACTTTTTAGATAAGATAATGGTAATGCACAGAGCATTGTTCACCTGGTTCATTCTACTAATTTTTGTTGTATTCCTTCTTCTGAGGCTGGAAGGCAGAATCAATTGGAATTGGTTCTTCATCTTTTTCCCATTATGGCTTTATGATTTGGTGCTGTTTATTGATGCAATTGCAACATTTGCAATGCACTGCAGACATGAATCTTTTAAAAGAATCATTTCTAAAAAAGACAATTATGTTATCTTTGTTGTACTTTTAAAAGTGGCTTCACAAATATTAATATGCCTTAAGTTGGAATATACACATTGGGATATAAGTTTAGTTCATGTACTTTTGCCTTTATGGCTATTATTACCAATATTAATTGGTAATGTGACAGTTACATTGTATAAAAAAAGTAACTCTGCTTCATAAATATCCTTTATGATGATTCAGCTTTGTATGTTTATTTGTTGTGAAATGAATTAAAATTAATATTTTTTGTACTCTGGTACTTTTGTTTCCTTTTGATTTCTTTATTATATTCTCAAGAATCTAACCTGAAAGTCAGTGATCTATTAAAACCCGTTGAAGTGATTGATATTACAAAGCAAAATGGCTTATTGGCGAGGGTGGCGTTATAAAGCCCTTATTTGTTCACTTGTTGGTGTTATAGGATTGACAATTTACCCAATAGCAGTTTATCCTATGCTACATATTGATGAGTACAGTAAGTATCTAATAATTTCTTTTAACAAAGTAGATTTTATGTTTCCACTTCATTTATTTACAGAAGCAATCCAAAAACGTAATAGAGAGGGTTTAAATCAAGCAGATATCCAACCAGGAAGTAAGTCTTGTCCTTGCTACTTTCTAGATTGAATAACTTATTTTTTGATTTACTTTATAGACATGAAAGTATGGTCAGACCCATTCGGAAGAAAATAACAAAATCATAGCACATTCAAACACAAAAATAATGCTGTAAAAAATGCTGTATTAGTTAGACACATTTATAAATAGGCTGTTTCACATTCAGATTTCATTATTTATTCACTCAATGAGTATGAACAATTGTCATATTAATTTCGAATCAAATTCTTTATACATTTAAATTTGCGCCATTTCAGCCAGAAACTGTTTAAAACAAATTTACAATCGTGAATGTGTATGATTTTAATGATTGCTGTACAAATCACATGAGTTTGGTGTATTCATTGTTGATGTGATAAAAGATTGCCAAAGGCACGCTGCGTAATTCTTCCCCTTCAGGCAAACATTACTTGTTAGAAAATGTTTATATTAAAATACAAAGTGACAAATTTCATTTTGTGGAAGATCCTTGCTCCGCCTTATTCATTGATCGGAATGTACATAACTAGCTCCTAGCTTAAACCTATTTTTTTACATCGCATGTAAAAACAAATCTTTAAATATAAAATAAATTGTCAAGAAGTTTTAAATCTAAAGCCGCAATTCCTATTTAAGCTCTTGTCATGAACAAAATAACTTAAAACAAAAGTAAACCTGGACGGAAACATAAATTTTAAAGTATATCAAAATAATACTTTGTGAGTATAGAAATTAAATTAGTGCATTGCTCAATAATTACCAACTAAAAGAAATAACGAATGGAAATCTGCCGAGTTAAAAATTCAGAGTCTTTACGTTGTACTATTGAGGCCTACAAACAAGATTCTCATTTTAGATTTAAATGAACCACTCCTTTTTCTTTTGCACGTGATGCCCTGTTGTTCCATGAACAACTGCCGTGTCTGGATCCAACGCTGTATCCGCACCAGCATCTTCTTGGGTAAGATACTCGCCCTTGTGTCGATGCAGATAACGACCAATTAAAACGGCGAGAATCACTAGGGCTAAGAACAATATTGCTAAAACACCTGCAGAAAAAAAAAATTCAAATAAATATTATTCAGTAGGTAGCGAAACTTGTACTGTTACTTACTGCCTAAGATTGCAGAATCAGTTTGATTGTAAGCTTTTCTAAGCTTCTCTTCATCTACTATTGGAGGTGGACGAGTTTCAACAATGTTTGGTGGATGTGTGATTGGTTCCACACCACAGAAGTCTTCAGTTAATGGGGCTGTAATAAAAACTCAACAAGTTACAATAAACGTTCAATACCTATGTAAAAAAAATTACAACATACTTCCCAACGAATTAACATTTCCAGGACCCTCTTGTTGGAACAATAATTTCAATGGGTAGATATCATCAAATTCAACCCTTGAAACGCATCCAATGAAACCTTCTGTCATAGATTCATTCCTTCCAATGTACATGTATTGAATGTTATTGAACTGAGCATCAGCAGAAGCTTTAATATTAAAGTGAAACTCAACCGGTTCATAATTGTCAACCTGTAGAACCAAAGTGGCCCCTGAATTCTTCCTAGATAAATGTAGATCGTGATACTGTCCAAGACCAAAGTGCTTATTTGGATATATAACTTCCTGTCTTTCAAAACCGAAGTCAAATACAATCCTCAAATGTCCCGAGTTGGAAATCATGATAGTTAAATACTCTCCTGTTATATTTGAAGAGAAACCCAAGAGGAAACCTTTTGGATTTGTGGTTGTAAATCCAACACGAATATTTTCCGAGATTGTTGACCTCCAGGATCCCATAAAATCGTACTTAATTAAAGAACTTTGTCTCAGATTGACACCAATTTCATCAGCACAGATTGGTCCTTTGAATGCTGTCCAACGACAATCACACCAATAACCATCATATCTTTCATGACATGTTCCATTGTTGAGACAGGGATTACTGATGCATTTTCCAACACATCCTTCTGTAATACCATACAATCCTCTTTGTGCATAGCTTCTCAGATCAATATGCACACCATTTATTAATAAGGATCTAATGCAACCAGTAAAACCGTCCCTGTAGTCTGTAGTGGCTCCTAACATTAATTCAGAAGTGAGATGTAAAGCACGTACTGGCCCTGGAGGTTCCCTAATTTCCGATTTCAACGCTCCATCAATTACAAGCCGTGCAGATTTTCTGTTCCTTTCCACAGATACAGAATGCCAGTTGTCATCAGCTAATTTATAAGAAGTCTCACGAGTCACTGCGAGTGGCCCGGAGCCAACTTGATATTGAAACTGTAGTTGAGTTCCACCAATAATGCTCAACTTGATGTAATCGCTGGGTCCTTTAGAATGGAACAAAACTGCATTTTCTATGGTGGTCTTAAACTCAAAATAAATATCACCACTGTGTCCCATGTCAAAGGTAGGTAGTCCAATTGTAGCATCAGCAATCCTAAATGTTACAACATTATTAAACAAATCATCACCTTCGCAAATCAAAGGGCCCAGTGCATAACGTCCTTCTTTTTCATCGAGAGCATTGCCAGTATCACCAAATCTCAGCTGTTTAACTGGCAGGTTTTCTTTGTCGTTAATGTCACCACCATCCATAGACCAATCATCGTAGTTCGCATCACAGTTACACCACTTTGTAGCATCCCGACAATTGCCTAGAATACCACATTCGCATTTCCGTGACCCTGGAAGTGCACCACCCCAATAATCCATCCTTTGATTGTGCCTAGACACCCACCATGAGAAAGGTTTGAAGTTAATCTCATCCGCTGGAGAATTAAATAATCTTGAATTTTTACATGAGTATTGAATATGTTGACGACAAGTCATTGATCTGTTTAGTAATGCTTCAATTTGGTCATCATTAGCGTCGTATTGAATATCTTGACGGAAACTTCCTGGTTCTTGGAATCCATCGACGTGTGTGACTTGTTCGTTGCTGTGTTGTAGAACTGTAGCCGTGCGCCCGTCAGAGTAAAACTCACAGGTCACTGGGAAAGGATCAAGAGGACCACTTCCATCAACATCGATCTTGATATTATCGCGGGGACCAACGGAATGTACATTTTTATAAGCTTCGCAAGACAAAGGATGTAAAGATGTGTGACATACTGAACCAATATAACCAGAATCAGTACAATCACACATAAATTCCAAAGAGTTCTGTTTGCATACACCTCCATGTTCGCATGGGTTTGGATTACATCTGTCAATCATTCGACAAGCATCGAAAACAACTTCGTCTTCACAGCAATATTCTTCCTTCGACCAGTCAGTTGGCAGTTTGAAGTTACCATCAATTGAAATCGTTCTCATGCAACCAATAAAACCCGGCATATGCGCTTGGTTCTGATCCCCAATTGTTCCCGAAATACCACCCGCAATCATGTAAATGCCACCGGTAATGATCTTTAACCGACGCGTGGTCTTCATGGGTCTATAGTCCACGCTAAGCACTAGTGTATTAGTGTTGATTGTCAGAACAACACTGTGCCATTTACCATCGTTAAAGGTCTCCTGGTAATTATCTAGGATAACTCTGGGATTGTCCGGAGTAATCAACTCTACTTTAATCTTCCCCATTTCAAGGAAAATCGCAACATGTCCCGACGAAGAAAACGCGTGGTATAACAACAAGCCTGTCGTTTCATAAGTTCTAAAGTGGAAAGACGAATTCAGAGAAGTCATACCTTCGTAACCCTTCAATCTAGCGAAGGAGTTTGATGTTAGAAAGGTAACAGGAATGATTGGAGGTTCAGGACAAGATTCCATGGTGTTAATAGGTTCATATTTAAGTGCTTCGCCCCAATCATTTGCTTCTTTCAAATCCAGGAATACGCTGGTTGAGTTGATGTAGAAGTTTTCAATGCAGCCAGTGTAGTTCTGCACAACGAGCAAACCTTCCTGATTGTGCGGTACTCCACCAATATAAAACCCGCGATTTAGATTCAGGCGCATGAACTCTCCATTAATGCGACCATGCACTATAACCCGGTCAACCGAGAACAATAAATCACGCCGGTTGCGAGATATCACAACATCATGCCAAATGTTATCGTCGAGTAAGGAACCCACTGATAAACTGGTAACAATGCCAGAACCTAACCCAATAACATACTATTATTGTTAATAAACTACTGCGAGCAAATGAAAAGACAACGTACCAAGATCAATATTGAGCAACATTCGATTATCCCGTAATTGCAATGCAATGTAATCACCCTGCGTGCCTCTGGAATAAATCAAGATTCCATTTGCGTTGGTGGTCTTAAACCGGAATCTGAAAGTTTCTCTAGATGCTGAAATTGGTGCCCTGAGCAAATCCATCCGCAACAGAGAGCTACCGTTGAAGTACATGGTCTCCGATACTGTAACATGCGAATTGAATTACAATCTTCACATGCTGTTGGAATTGTAATTTAAATGCAATTTCCTCACCGTAGTCGCAGCCGTAGAGTTCTACTCGCATTGAAATACGATCTCGCCATCGGGTTGGATTCACACGTATCCATTGCGCAATGATGGGCACTTCAAATTCATTTTTTACTACTGAATTGCCATCGACATTACCTTTGAACATCTGATGCATACAAAATATTAGAACATAAACGCCCGAATTAATTATATCAATTGCTAAATCTAAGATGAAATATTAAGTTTATGAAGTACATTTAGTAAAACAAACATTAAGTTGTTAAAAGCATTTCAAAGCACAACTTTGCAATGAATGATAGCGAATCAATCCCTTAGTGTTTGTTTTCTATTTGTTCGGTGAAGAAAGAACTGAAGTGTAAGCACCTGAACTTCGCCCCGCGTGTCAGTAAAACTTCTCCATGCCTCGCCGTCATCAGAAAATTGCACAACGTATTCAGTAACATACTCATTTGAGTGCGACCTGCCCTGAGTTGCCACCGACCTCAACTCAAACCTTCCACCCAAATCGAAGGTGAGGAAGTGATAGTACGTGCTCTCCACCGGACTCCATGCCGAATCCCCTATGTTAGGAATGGTTGAATGTTAGTTAAGCGAATGATGGACCAGTATGAACATTATGACAATTGGCAATGGTAAACTGTTAAATCATGAATTAGGAGATCTTCGGGAGCAAGATAAGGTTTGTTTCGTGTCGTGTTCATGTGAGCATGCAAAATAAATTAATCGGCATTTACAGCATGATAAAAGCAACTTTCAAGTCAGCGTGCAATTGTTAGTCACCCAGTACCCCAAATCGACAGCAACGATAGTTAATAGTTCATAAATTCTCGTTGTCTATTAACTCTCACCATGATGTTGCCACCTGGCTCTTTATAATCGGCGTAGTCCAGGCCATTGGTACCATAGCTAATGGTATATTCCATCACATATTCAGGACTGTGTGCACGTCCTTGCGTCCAAATTCGGGTGACGTTCATTATCTGCCCTAGGTCAATGATGAGTTGTTGGTCGAAATCACTTGACGCGGCCGTCCAAGCATTTCCGCCTTCATTTTCATTTAAAAGAAATAGAAATGCAAAATAAAGTAATACCACACCCATAATAGTATTAAATTAAAACAACTTACATCAAATTAACTCATTATAAATTAAACGAATATATAAATACACTACATACTAAACGAATATTTAATTAAACAAAAGCTAACGAATATATTCCTTTAATATTCAACGATAAATTGTGATTAAACTGTCATTGTTACTACACATATATAATAAAATTACTTCTTCGCATGCGACAATCCATAAAACATATTACGTTACGGTCTATTACTACATAATAAAAAAAAAATAAGTCTACAGTAAATGCGTGTGTATATAATACGTGCCCTTGGGTTGAACTGTACTCAGTTCTCGGGACTATAATATGGGAATTCAATGCACAGGAATATGTGGGAATTGTCAGGATGTTCAATTGGAATAAATTAATAAATCAAACAAACGTTCGTTGCTAAAGCTGAGAACATACATAGATGCCAACAGTTGAATAACAACTATAATAAAAACGGTTCTTGATATGATTTATGAATATTTCCGTACCATGCAGTACCAGCAGGAAAAATTGAAAGGAAATAAAATAAATTGTGTATAATCCGTTTTTAAAATATTCCTGATTTGTAGGAGATACCGGAGAGAAAATAAACTAGAGAACTTTGAATTGAAAATAATTATTTTTGTGTCAAAAAGTTAACAAAACAAGTAAAAAGGGTTGGTTTAAAAAAATCAACGTCAAGTAGAAAAAGATATTTGTCCACTCCTTCTATGCCGTCCAGAAGAAACATTCTTCTTTTGTAACATTTTAGAATCCTAGTGCATTGTTACGTATCAATTCGGAATGATCAAATAGTAAACAAATCATGAAATATCCAAAGGAATTTAAAAACAACACATAACAAGATTTCCTAGTATTTTATTTATATTTACCATTTGATAAATAGAATGATTCTTCACACCTAAATATATTACACCGCAGTTAAAAACTACTTAACTTTCTCTTCCTCTCTTATAACTTATTCAAGTGTTTTCCTCATTACACATAAATTCCAATTCCTGAATCAGATAAGAATAACAATTAACCCAGCTCCTGTAGATTATTATTTTTCTCCAACTTTTTGCCATAATCTTGCACATAATCAATATCCTCATTAAGCAAGGGAACGGCGCCATCCATAAGCTCGCCAAACGGTAAGCAGCGAAACAAGCTTTCATCACAAGTATTGCTTTTACTAACGCCGCCGCTATCCGCCAATGTGTCGGATTTTATAGCCACCGACACGCAATGTTCTTCATCAAGTAGCTGCTCCTCAAACAACCAATTCTGTTTAGCCCCTTTCAGGAATAACTTGGTGTCAGTGACTAGCCCCCTAACGCTCAACCGGTTCGTGTTGATCTGAAAGCTAATATCCTGCAGATTCACAGTGATGCCTACACCTATCGCTTTAACATAACTTTCTTTCAATGCCCAATGTCGACAAAACATGGCAACTTTATCACGTTCACTTGTTTCATTGCGAATTGTGTCCCATTCATGTTTGGAGAAATGTTTGGCCATAATACGAAAGAATTCATCGAGGTTTTTACCGCCAGAGTACTCTAATTTCATAACATCAACACCCAGTTTAGTAATCAATGGATTTACAGTGCCTGCAAAGACCGCAAAGTGTCCGTGATGGGAAACATTGAATAACAGCGAGGGATTTATAGAATTAGCACAATATGGTTTTCCTTTCTCGTCGCGGAAGAAAGTTATTGACGAATAGACCATGTCTGAATTAGAATGCACATATTTGCGCATTAGTAATCGCCCTATGAGAGAAGCTTTGAAATCTTGCTTGAAGACAAAACGTGATAATCGCTCCTTTTCCTCAGTTTGCAGGCATGAGGTAGCAAGAAGTAGATCGGATTCAGATGGGGTCCATTTGGCAAAGTCGAATGCCCACCGCGAAGAAGACATTTTTAGGGTTTGAAGAGTGATTTGTTGGAAACTTGATCGACTAACCTATAGATCAAGTTTCACTCATCAGTCATAAGACAACTTAATAAAATATGAAGAAGAATCATTCTATTTATCAGTTTATAACTGTGTGATAGGAAATTTCAATTCAACTTACCATAAAGAATTGCGTTTTCTGCACCACGTTCACTAAGTGAAGAAGTTGCTTTGATTGCTGCCTTCTCTAAGAGTGGATAATTGCATTCATATTCATAGTAGACACCTGAAAATTAACGAACAAAAGTTGTGATAACTTTTTAAGAGTTGCATCTTGCAAGCCTTTGAAAATATTGTAACCTCAACTCAGAAATTTCGCACCCTTTGACATTTCGCCAACACGTTTCGCTTTGCCAAAAAGCTGGAAAAGTCTAGGTTATCACAGAATTATCTAGCACATTCCATCCTAAAAATGTCATACATTCTAATGCAAAATGAATCACAAGGTCCACCTCCAGACTGAATTAATAAACATTCTTCAATTGGGTGACTCACATCACCTTCTCTAGATCCAGCAAGAAACAAATAAACAAAATTAAGCTCAATTCACCCCGAGGCAATGCAAACTTGATTGAGTGATATCTAGAAAGTAGTACCTAGTTACTCTATGACACATCCACCTGCATCTTTTATTTTCGTGTAGTTATTTGTTTACGCTTGGTATATAACCGTTATCACAAATGAAAGATAATTAGCGTGAGTTTGCTTGACAGAATGAATGCATAATAAACAGACGGCATGCGCATCGCCAGCCTAACTTCATTCGCACGTTTTAGTAGTGCTAATAGTTTAATATAATTACAGCTTACCTGCGTTAGCTGATGAATAAACCAGTACAGAAAACAATAACAATTTTAGGTTTACGTTATCCATGACTACATGACACGCCACAACTGGTTACACCCAAACTAAACACGACTCTCACTAACATTTAGTGGACTGGTTAGACAAAGATCACACTGCGTGCTTGTTGTCTTTTGAATTGTACTTGGAGTGGTGGAATTTAAAGTTCTCGGTAGAAACGCTGCTGTTTCAGAGCGCTGCGAAACAGCAAATTCAAAACATTTATTGCTATTGCTGAAGTTATTAAATGTTTCATTGGATCATATCCATATTATATTATTGTATAAAATGTATTTACTTTATTTTACATTCTGTTGCAGTGCGTATTTGTAATTTGACATGAATGTCGAACTTACACGATCAAAGTTGGAAAACATATGACGTTTCACTTTTTATTCTGATTTTATTGCACGATTCTTCATGCTTAAATGACGTTAAATTCATTACGCAAAGTTTTTATGTTGTTTGTATCAATAACAGTCTCATATTAAGCACTCAAGTGTAGATATATAATTTATATTGGACACCCTCCTCCTCAACGATATGGATAATACACAGCGATGTGCGACGTAGATTTCACTTTTAGTCTCGCCGTAAGGGAATAGAAACTGATCTACACGCTACTTACATAAGTGACAATTCCTCATTATAAACAATCATTACCTTAATTGATTAAGAATGGTGCTGGCAAAAGTCCTTCATGGTGCTACAAAACTCAGGCCGCTTTTAAGTAGGAGCTTCAACCTTCAAACACAACTATTGTTCACTACAGCTCCCAAGTTAGACAAAAAAGAGTTAGTATCATCTAAATATTCAAATGTTTTACTTTCTAAATTAGTTTATAACAACATATGTATTTATTTCCTAATGGAATTGTTAATATACTACTTTGTTTCAGAGTAACAGTCACATTTGTGAAAGCAAATGGTGATCGGATACATGCCAAAGGCAAAATTGGTGAGTCGCTCTTGGATGTTGTTGTCAATAACAATGTGGACCTGGATGGGTTTGGTGCATGTGAAGGTACTCTAACATGCTCCACTTGCCACCTCATCTTCAAAAAATCTGACTTTGATGATCTCCCAGAGAAGGCAACTGAAGAAGAGCTTGATATGTTGGATTTAGCATATGAATTAACAGACACTTCAAGATTAGGCTGTCAAATTATGCTCACAGAGAAATTAGATGGAGTAGAAGTACAATTACCATCTACAATTAATGATCAAAGAGCTAATTAAGAGAAAATGCATTTTGTTATGACAGTATTGTCATTATGTGATTGTGCTATCATTTTGTAAGATTTCCTGCACAAATTAAGTGTGAGATATGTTATGTATTGTTAAAATATTTGAGTTTACATTTACATAAAATGTTTAATTCATTTTTCCCATGGAATTTTAAGTACTAATTAAGTCTTCTTGCTCATTTGTTTATATGTCAGTGCATATTGTTTATTAGGTTCATAAAACTCATTGTCATTTATTGTGAGTAATTCATATTTATCAGATTAATTCTGTTTTTAGATTGTGTGCCAATTATGTTATTGAAGCAATGTGCATTTATCACTATTGTTTACAACATATGCACTAAGTACACTTTATATAATTATGAGGACATATTATTTTTGGAGCATATTGTTATCCATACTAGGATATTGCCACCCTACTCGTCCTCCACTGTGTTATACTGCATTAACTGCCATGGTTATTTCAGAGTAATAATAGGAGTTGTTCAGGAACAACTATCAATCATTAGAGTAGCTGAAGAAAATGCAGCTCGTCAAATACAGCAGTTGTATTGTACTGTAAGGTTCATTAGTAATGTAAATTGTTGCTGTTTGTATTTAAATTGATCCGCCCACTTGGGAAATCCGCGCGGTCAGGCGATAATTCGCGAACTTCGCGCCACCGTTGGAAGCGCCACAAAGTCACCGAGGTCTAATAGCTACGAATCCTGGAAACTGTATGACAGTCGGCACTTTACCATCGAACACACAACATCTTTTACAAGTTCACTCACTTCAATGAAAAAACTACTTATGATATACTAATCGATGCACTAATTCAAACCATTTCTTGCATTAATATCGCAACTACTCCTATAAGCAGCAATACAAAAAGCAATATAATACAATTCAAGATCATATATGTCTAAAGCTCAAGTTAAGCAAGCTTAAAACTGCCATATAAAACAATGCAAATCAACTCCATATAACAAATGCGATATAATCTACAAATGAACCACTGATTTCATACAACTTGAATACCTAACCCTGGTAGTTGATGAAGCATAATTAGATGAAAAACAAATTACCTTAGCCAACTATTGGAAAACTAAATATGATACATGCAGCCAATGGAAATTTATCATAAAACCGGTGTGTGCTAAGGAATACACAAATAATTAAATGTAATGAGTACCATATTAAGTACAACACATGATTCAGGATAATATCAATTAATTCGTTTGGTTGAAATTGTTTTAATACAACTCAATAGGATATATATTGAGAGAAGTAACATGTCAACAAGTTTGATCATTGCGAATCATACAACTTTCTGTGTTTGTAAAAGAATTAAGATTTATATCAATCAATGACTTTTAATGCTTTCTTATTTAATTGCAGCGTAAAGCAACTATTTGTAGTAGATAAAATGAATTATGGCATATGGCACTACATTATCTTGCAAAATCTTATAATAAATGCAGTACCTGTCAATGTTTGATTTTCGAAGAAGCACCACTTAAATGCAATTGATGCTAACTTGCAAATTGATACCTGCCATCGGTTATAAATCAAAATGTTGTAAGTAATTTATTTTGCTTTCGCTTATATATATTCCCTAATCCTTTAAAGTAGGACAACATTGAAATCAAGATGTTTTCCTTTTCTAGCTGCTTAAAACGTTTACAAGAAATCAGACACAAAGAAATCCCTCAACATTTCTCAACCAATGTGATGTTTTTTCGATTGGCTGGACTTTGGATTCCTCATCAAAATGAAGAATTTGCAACTAAATTCCTCAATTATTCCTTCAACATCTTTATTTTTTGCACTGCAGCTCCACTTGTAATTTTGGAGACTTGCAAGTAATATCGCAAACACAACAAATTAATCTTCCAATAAAATAATTTGATACTTGCAGCTTGCCAATTTCATTAAAACATGATGCAACTCTTTTCACCAAGAATGTCGGATATGTCATCTATCATCTTATGGCCCTTGTTAAAGTCATATTCTGGGTACGAAATCGAGAGATTCTCTTTGACGCCTTAAATAAACTGGACAACTTTAAACATATCTATCACAAATATATTGTGGGGGAAAAGAATAAATCCGATATGTACCAAGAAGACTTCCTCCCTGATAAAATTATGTTCAGTCAGAAAGTACTTTCTGATGTTGCGATAATAATCCTTGTAGGAAACGTTTCAGGAATGATATTGTCAGCGATCTTAACCATGACGTATCCTTTCTTTTTTGATAATGAGCAATATTTTGTGGAAATTGCAGATGAGCATAATGTAAGTCATGTGTTATATTTACAGCCGCTGTATTTACAGAGTACAATGCCTTTTGATTACCAAACTGGAAGGTTTGCTTTCTTCTGGGCTGGATTATATCAGTTATATGGCTTGGGATATTTTATTACTATCACAATATGTAAGAGAAATATTTGGAAAATAGCTTTTATTAATTGATGTTTTTATTGTTTCAGCCTTTGATGGATTATTTGCAAGTCTAATGAGTTTCGTCTGTGTACACTTGATGATTGTCCAAGGAGCTTTTATTACCATTAGACAAAGATGCGTTTGCAAATTGAAGATTACAGATAATGATTTGTATAGTGCAGATAGTCCTATATTGCAAGATGAAATGATGAAAGAGGCGAGGAAATGCGTACAACATTTAAAACAAATATTCATGTGAGTTGTGAACTAAATTCTTATAAAATGCCAATAGAAATCCACTATTTCCGTTATAGAACTACTGAAACTTTGGAAAACATGTTCACTTATTTAACTTTTGGTCAGCTGGGATTATCTCTTGGTGGATTTTGCACATCTTTATACATTGTATCTTCTGTAAGTTTAATTCTTTTTAATATTAAACCAAATAGAATTGAATAGGAATTCGTCATTTAAGCTCCCAATTGGTGCTCAGCTTGGTTTTGAAATATGTTATCTCACTTCAATTTTATGTGAGTTGATGCTTTTTTGTTATTTTGGTCATTCTGTCACTATTAATGTAAGTACGGCTTTTGTGTTTATAGTATTTATGCATAAGTCAATTTTAATGAATTGACTTTTCAGGCTGATAATATGCCGGATGCAATTTATAAATCTGATTGGTTGAGGGCAAACATAAGTTTTAAAAGGACATTGCTAATTACTATGATTCGTATGACTAAAACAATTCATTTTACAATTGGGAAATTCTCACCGTTACTACTTTCAACTTTTGTTACGGTAACAGAAGAATATATTCCCATGTTTCCACAATAGTTTTACTTTTTAGATATGTCGAGCATCATATTCATTCTTCACCATGCTGAAATCAATGAGTTCTGCTGAAAGTACGTAAAATAATGAGAACCAGGTATTTTAGATATAAAAATGAACACTAATTAGAGACAAAAAGTAGTTCAGTAATTTGCAAGTTAAAAAAAATGAAGAAAAAGAAAGAAGGGAACATTGCAACGAAGGCATATTAATTAAATTCGAAGGTATTTGAAGATGTAATAGGTATAAAGTTTTACACCCACAAAGTTAAGAAAATGTTACACCTTTCAATAAATTAAAAACAAAGCTTGCTCATTTGTGTGCTTTCTAAGCTCAATTCCTGCAGCGACATCTACAACATGTTCATTTAAAAAGAGAGAGAGAGAGAGAGAGCGGGGGCTTTCCAACACTCTCTGAACTGAGTTGGGCATTTGTATGAGCTCTACTCAGTGTGGTATCGCAACTCTGCTCAGTCGCGAGCAGCTTTGTAAGTTTTATTTCAAAGCTCCTGGTGCGCGCCACGGGCGCGAAACGCTCAAGTGAATTGTTACAATTTGCCATAGTTTCAAACATTGATCATAGTTCATCTAAGTGACATTAAATCATCTCTAAAATGAATTCCGACACCATCGAGGAGACGTACGAGGAGATGCGGACCACCAAAACTGTACGCCGCAGCATTAAAATTGAAGAAGTAAGTCTTGGCATTTTAAGTAAAAAGTTCGTAGTGTGCGTAATTGAATACTCGTCTCAATGACTGAATAATTTTAAGTCACGTTGCGCCAACCAGTGCCCTAAGATAAAGCTCCGTCAAGTTGAGTTAATGACGGATCTATTCAAAAATAGATTGCCAGCCAGTTGCGCTGGCCGCTCTGCACACATGCCGCAATTTCGGCGTGCACGAAAGCACACATTCGGGAAAGTCAGTAAAGCTCATGTGCGCACAACCGCGCAACGCACTATTTATCCGTTAACGTACGTTTACCACGCTTTTCGACATAACTTGGAGCGTGTCCTGGGTTGGAAACTGCCAAGTCAACATAGCGCTGGGGAAAAATCATGAAAACAACAAAAACAAGTAAAATTAGCTTGATAGTCATGAAGGACCTAAATATGTTAATAGGAAATCAACACAACCTTATTCTATCAACCATTGAAATAACGTATATACTTCAAAAACAATTTCCTAAAGTTAATCTTTATGACAACCACTTCTATTTTGCACTTTAGATCAATTTTATGTCTAAAGAAACATAAATTACTTCCAACACATATTAACCTCACCTGTTGCTCCATAACGTGGGCATTTTATGCACTCGCGCCTCTCTCCAGCTTCCTGTTCGCGCTCAGCAACAAACCCGCAGGCATAGTCCTGCAAATAGAAATAGATCGCGATGTAAATCCATGCGCGTTGAGCTTTGAAATAGTTAAAACCATTCTAAACAGCCTAAAACGTCAAGCCGGCAAACGGCATCAGCAAATTACCTATGTGATTGCCGAGGCGGTCAAAGCTTCAGAGAACCATTTGCTCTGCGACATGAATTTCCTCAAGAGTATTTTCTGCTGTTTTTCTGCAACAAGCTGCACTCAATCGCAATCATTAGAAATTAAATCCTGCGGCAACATGCTATTAGGCCAAACTGTAAATTACTGGCGCAAAACTGTTTTTAGTTTCCTAATTGAATTAGCCTACACAAGTAGTGTTCATACTCTTTAAAGATTAAAACTGTAATTAATTAGGTCTAATTGAAATGAAGATTAGTTAAATTTAATTGCTAACACAGTTATCAACTTGGTAATTTTTTTGTAATTTATAGGTGCCTTTCATATCAATCTTTTGTTTTTTTTGCATTGCTTTGTTGCTTTAAATGCTATTTACCTCTGCTTTCAGGTTGACACAGGAGAATTTGCAGATGATGAGGTGCGCTTCATGTGGTTTTAAACATGTGTAATGTCATTTTCTGTTTGCCACTCGTACATGTCCCCAAACCTGAAAATCGTGTTTTAGTAAATATGTTCTGTTATTTGTTTCTTTCTGAGCAAAAATTGAGTGAAACAATTTATGAGTTAATTAATATTCGTGAAATTAACAGCAATGTAACTTTTGTTTGGTAAAATTTTATAAAAATACCTCCACAATTTACTTTTCAATTTCAACAACATCAAACAATTGCATAACACTTGTAGTATATTAATTTTTTATAATATTAGCTTTCATTCTGTTGCATAAAACTCAATGAACAACAAACCACAATGACAGTTACCAAAAGTACCAAAGAAGAAAAATACCAAAACGATTCTTAGAATTTAAAGGACTCTACTTGAATTTTTCAACAATTCAGCATCAAACAGTAAAATACTCAAATAAAACCAAAGGAAATTACTGATTTCAATTAAAGCTACATAGAAAAATACACATAAAACTAAATTTCTTTAATCTTCGACTTTACTAGCTATCGCTTTTAGTTGTTTATTATCATTTCCCTAATAGAATATTTCGGTAGCAATCACGCAACAAAGTTGCTCAACATGTGTGTCCGATTCCTTGCGAACGTCCGTTTGTTTGATCAGACACGCTGCTTGCACATTCGGCTTGCAGGAATATTATTAGCACCCACGCATGTTTTGTACGTGTGTACAATATGTTCCTAAGCAAACATGTCAGGGTGTTTGTGCTGATGATGTATTTCGGGTATTATTTCAATCCCGGGCTGCTGTTGGCTTTCAATCGGATGTGCGCAACAATATTAGAATCTCATCGACGCAACTAAAATACTACGATGGGAGACGAATGCCAAGATACATATTATCTTGTTGAGTGATATAAAATGGACAACTATGAACATTTTCTCAATGAAGAGAACATCCTACCATATTCTTGGTAACTATACTAAATATTGGGCTGCGCTTAAATTATATCTCAAGTGGATTTGAATTTATTGCCACTTGAATCATGATCTCCCATAATGCAACCGCGTGCGCAAATCCCACAAAAATAACCACACTTTATACGGTCCATGGACTCTAAAAGTCTGTCAAATAGATTTCAGCCTTTCAACTTCACTCTAAATCGACGTGGCGTTAAACGAACTCGTGTTCTACAAAATGACACCTTCAATCCTTTGAGTCGTCTTCATGTCTATCAATTTTCGACTTCCTACTGCCACATTGTCCGAAATTTTCAATTAAAGACATTTACTAGTCAGTAGCTGAAATGAGCATGAAGATTACTTCTGTAACATCTATTTTAGTGAGCCTGTTTTTATTTGTTTCTATAGTGTGATTTAAGTAGGCGTGAGACAATGACAAATATTTATTCAGAATAATGTTGCATTTCCGCGCCTGACAGGCGTCGCGGCGCTAAATCAGTCCTGCTATCGATGGCAAGGAAGCGCCAAGAGACGTACCGAAATAACGAGCTTTTGCAAGTACTTGAGATGAGTCTTTTGGTTGCTACCGGGGGTTTTGAGGCAAAACAATACCAAATTGATTTCCAATCTACTCCAAGAATTGTTGTAGTGTGAGGTAAGATAAATACATGTTGAGATATAAATTATTCTGATGTTGTCTGGATAAAAATCACCTCTTCATCATTAACATCTTTGTATTCTCTCTTTTTAACTAAACGGATTATTACGATGCAGATTATTTATATTCACTGCAAAAGGAACCCAAAGTCCAGCCAAGAATGTAGTGAAGGCTATATTGGTGATGGGCTTAATATTTTTGGATTTATATTTATTTCCTGCTTGCAAATATACGGATTGCATCAATATTACAACCTATGCATCATGACGTTTGTCTCAAACTTCCGAAACTCAAATCAATGCTAAACGTAATGCTAAAAGTAAAAGACTAATTGTGGTTAATACATTTTCATACCAATGGTAAAACATTAATAAACTGGTCTTGATACTCATCAATTCGCATCTTTTTCTCGAGACAAGCCTCGCCTTGTTGAGGTTGATGCACCTGAGTCAGCAATAAAATTAATTCCGAGCATAGTGCATCGACATTCCGCATTAGAATAAATTCTGCTTTCGTGTATTACTCAAATTGGCTTCAAAATTACTTTATGTAGTTATATTTATTGTCTAACAGGTTAATAATTGCCAATGTCTATCAGTCCTCGAGTAAAAAGTTGCAGCAACAAGAAAATTTTTATAAAAAATGGTGGAAAACAATTCAAGGTAGCTTGATATACTATCTTAGAAAAATACATTCTTACTTGCAGTGCATAAATTGTAAATAAAAGCAAATAAAATGCTTAAATTAACTTTAAACTGAACTTAGTTTGTGGCGTTAGTTTAAAGTCACTTGTAAATTGTTCAT
>JAODGC010001773.1:74326-98317 GCA_027574925.1 Ecitoglossa quadriceps | reverse complement strand
AATTTAATGATTGACATCAATTCATTACAATAATTCTGAGTCACGTGTTCACCAGCAATTTAACGCGATGCTATAACGAGACTATAAATATTTTTTGTCATTTCTGGCAAATGCGTCGCGATCGCATGCGCATTTAATGGACGAGTGCACATTGCACAATGTTTGCATATAAATAATCGACTTTAGACAGAAATTGACCGACTGCTGCCAACTGCATGTGTGTACTTTTTCCGATGCGATGCTTTGGTCCATTCTGGTCTAATATCAAAGCGTGAAGTGCGGAAAAATTTACAATCTAAGATGAATCTGAAGGTTAAAAGTGTGGTAAACAAGATTTTGGACCATGAAAACTAACCGATGCATTAAGTCTAAAATTAATATAATTTACTCAAAGTAAATTCTCTTACAAAGCACAATTCATGATAGGTACTGCTAAGATGTAACACTGATATGCTTTTAACCCACAAATTATTGCCTAAAACTCTCAAATTTCTCTGAGACAGTTTCGAGATTGTACTTATTGCGCCGCGTTTCATTTCACCAATGCTAAATTCGTCCCAAACTGACAAATTTTCATAAATATTTATCCCGTCGTGTGCGCGTTACTTCTCTTTTCACTCAGTAATCAAAACATTTAATATTCGAAATATTCGCAACGCATTCAAAATACATTTTGTTTTCAATTTCCCAATGCCCACGTCCAGCAGCTGGCGCGTCCAAGTCTCCATTTTAAGAGATCACTGACTCTTCTGCTTGGCAATTTGAATTTACAATCAGATCAATATAAATCACCCGGACACGCTGACCCCATCAGCTCTCCACTAGCATTTATTTTTAGCTTTGTTTGCGCGTTAGCAGTACTAATCCTTTGCGCGTTTTATTACATGGCAAACGTCTTTTCTTGTACATCCGAGTTCGATAAATTATGTCCCATCATTCCTGAGTAGGCTTAATTTGCAGCTATGATGCAAGCGCCACGAGTGAGCAAGTGCATTTAATGACACTTGTCTGCAGTTAAATAAAGTGCAGAGGCGGATAATTATAGGCATTAATCTAGATTCGAATTCAGATCAGGAATCATCCAGCAAAACAAATTGCTAGTTTCGTCTCCCAATTGAAAATTAATATACAAAACATATAGTTTTGACAGGAATATTAACTTTATATCCAACTGCTGCTACTCGTTTGGTGATTAACTAGGGTGTGAAGAAGCGCCACGCGACACCGCGCGTTTCTAACGAATGCACTTAATTCGTCCACGCAACATTTACAAACGACCACAAACCAGTTGAACACACTTGTTCCAAATTTAAAGTATACTACTATCCACCAGCAATTTGCAGCTGCATTAGTGAGGCTATCGACTGCAAATATTCCGAAATTAATTAATTATCGTCTAATTGGCGCTAGGAGACGCCAAAGATTTAAGCAAGATGCTTGGCACAACCATATACAATTAGAAATCTAACTTTAAATGATCAATTGGGTTATGCATGCCTACAACATTGTATCTCATAAATGAACTAATTAGAATGTAAATGTGCTTCTCAACATTGTATATCTTGCACCCGACGTACTTTCGATTTATGAGAATAGTAGAAGTTGTAAATATTGCGTTCAAGCAAGCAAATATCTATATTCATCAGAAAAGCATTTGTTTATTGTGTTGCCGACGTTTTCGAATGGACCCCGGAGAAAAATACACTCAATCTCATTGAGTGATGTGTTGTTCGACGCAGTGATAAAATTCAAAGAAAATCAACAATTGCTCACTGCAAATAATAGCGCAAATCCGGTTTCTTGTTAATAATTCATGGCAAATGAAAAGGAGAGCAAACATAAAAGTAGAAGTATAGTTAACCTTAGTTGTAGTAATTTACTTGAACTGTAAATGAAACAGTTGCATAATTTATGCTATAACTGTTTTCAACTGCTACCAACGGGTAAGTGTAAATGTTATTTACTTACTCTCTTTTTTATCGTCTAACACAAAAAGCGACGTTGCTTAGTCACTGCTTGTTAGAATGGAAAATCACACAATTTCCACAAGGATATTTTTGCGGTTGGCTCGTCGAACGATGATGATATAACGATTTTGATGCAAATAATGTCTATATCTGTATCACCGTCATAATACAGCTGAAAAATTAGAAATTGTTGGTTGTAGCATTGTAGTTTCCTAGATTATAACTGCTCAGGTGTTGATTCCCTCTTCTTGTATCTTCTTTAGTCTTTATAAAAGTATAAAACAACTTGGTTGATCCTGTTGGCCCTGGGTGTGGACTATGAGTTTTCTTACGATTTTCTGATCGGAAGAAATGCGTTGCTCATCGTGGTTTCCATAATTGCTAAAAACAGTTAACTTACCGTGATAATACATCTGAAAAGGGAGATGAATAGTTGTAGCATTGCAGTGTTCTAGATAATTCTGTCTTCATGTTTCCTCTTCAGTCTTCATAAAGGTAGAAAATAATTCGGTTGAACCTGTAGGTCAGGGACGTGAGTTCCCAGTTTTCTTGCAATTTCCCGAGCGGAAGGAACGTTCTCCTCACGGCGAGTTCCACGGAAGGCCAGTGGCCGACGCATTGCGCCAGCTCTGGCTATAAATAAACAATCAGTTTTCATAGCCGCAAATCTCCAAGTATAGCGTGTTGGGCTGGTGCCAGTGCGGCCTGTTCCGGCCCCAGGAGAGACCAGACTACAAAGAAACTAATCAAAACATCGCCAGCGCGTTTTTGCACAACGCAACATGCCAACGAGACGCACCAGCCATGGCAAAAATGGCGGACGAAATTCATTTTTGACCTTCGCTAGGCTTTATCGAATAGCGTTGTTACAACATGCAAAAAAGCAGGATGTCATTGTATGTTACAACGACGGCATAGTAATGATGTTAATAATAATGTAACATACCGGATATTTCCTTGCCCAATTATCTGATGGCTTTGAAAATAAATTCTGGACAAACAATCTAGTAGGGAAGCACCTGGAACTATTTCGTCTGGAAGCGTCTTATAACGAACTTTTGGAACTTTGCTTCGGGATGGAGAGACCACCGATGCCTCACGACGCTATCCGACCTCCACGTCAAAAACTAATCAAAAACAAAGAAATTATAAAGCTATAAGGAGTATATAAATTGAACCAACATTTAAACATATATTATTTGCAATAATTCCCAAATGGCCAATAATAGTGTTAATTTCTAATGTTTAGAAATTTATATTAGAAGATCATTTTAATATGTGTTTTGTTGGTTGCCTGAGTAAGACAGTTTTTCCCCAAATATAAACATTTTTAAAGGCAATTTAAGTTCATCATTGTAAACTCTGATAAATCCAGATAACTATTGGATAAGGCCAAGTAATATTGATTCGGAATTGCATCTGAAATTACACATTTCATTGTAATGTATTGCATTCAATATATTGATTTATAGTGATGATTCACGTTTACGTGAATTAGGGTCATCAACTAGTTGATGGCGAGGCGTCGTCACAAGCGAAGCTATTAGACTGACAAGTGCTCATGGAAATAGTGTAAACTCGTTTCCTAATTAAATTCATTTGCGGCATTTACCACTTCATATTCTGTACCCGACATTGGCTCTCCCGACACTCTTCAACATATGTAAAGAGCGAAATACAGCAGTTGCTCTAGGTAGGTTTGGTTAGTCTGCAAGCAGCGTTTTGTTGGATGTTGTGTTGGAGGTGGATTGCGGGTCGATTTGGGTGTGGAATTGTTTGTGCTTATTAAACAAACAATTCACTTAGCACAGAGTTGTTATCTTGCGGCTAGTGGCAATCGAAAAGTAAAAGCAAGATCAGATGCATTAAATTGCGTGACGAAATTGATCGCCGATTGTTTCATTGCCATTTGCGATTGTCGATTGTTCAACGGTGTTGTTTCACTAACGAGACGCTGTTCATAACTTTCAGACGTCGTCGAAGACTAAAACGACCACAATGACGACACCGGCTAAACTCTACGGCAAAGATCTCAGTGAATATGACGAAATTGATGTGGAAGAACTGTTGGCCAAACTATCACCAGAGGAAATAAATATTCTTGCTAAAGAAGTTGATCCAGATGTAAGTATACTACCATACTTTAGACATACAGAGTCTGATGATAACTCTTAATTAAATCGCAGGATAGTTTTTTACCACCTTCACAAAGATGCAGTTATGACTGTGAAAAGGAACCAACTGGGCCATTAAATCGTAAACAACTGATTGAACACATCAACAAACAGGCTTTAGAAACTCCAGACCAACCAGAACTTAAGCCTTATGTTGCTGGAACAATCAGAGGAAAGAAAGTATGTAGTGGAAGTGAATTAATTATAATATTTATTATTTATTCTTCAATTAATTTGTAGTGGATTCCACCTCCAATTCCTCTTAAAGAACAAGAAGCAGGTGAACAGATTGCAATTGATATGGGTGAGGAGTATGAACAAGCTTTGTCAGAAGCCACACAAGAGGAGATCATTGACTTGGCTGGTAAGTATTACATTACAAGTACTTTTGATTCTTGCAAGTAAGCTGCATTGGTAAAAGTAAACTAGGTAATAAGTTACTCTACTAGGCATACAACTTGATTTTATTACAATTTCTATTATGGTTAATTAAATTTGCAGCCATTCTTGGTTTCCATTCAATGATGAACCAAGACCAGTACCATGCATCTCTTCTAAACAAAGGTCAACCTGTTGGTTTGGGTTGGGATGGTATCACGAAAGCATCCAAGCCCAAATTGTTCCCCGCTGAACCGCCAAATAATACAGATCCGGACGAGTCTATCAAACAGGTGCAGAACGACGATCCTAAACTAATTGACCTCAATTGGAATAATATTAAGGTACGTTAGCAGTACAATAAGTCAACAGCAACTTGTGACTTCATTTCC
Source organism: Ecitoglossa quadriceps (assembly GCA_027574925.1). Lineage (NCBI taxonomy): Eukaryota > Metazoa > Arthropoda > Insecta > Coleoptera > Staphylinidae > Ecitoglossa > Ecitoglossa quadriceps. Next base: position 93,406 of record JAODGC010001773.1, on the reverse strand, counting down.
TTTTTTAGAATATTTCCGACGAGAAGTTTGAAAGCCTCTTTGAAGCATTAAAAGAAAATACACATCTGGAGACTCTCAATCTTGTTAATGTAGGGCTTAGTGACAGGCATTCGAACAAACTTGCTGAAGCCATCGAGCTTAATCACACCATTCGAGTGTTAAATGTGGAAACAAACTTTATCTCTCCTGCTGGTATCGTGCGCCTTGTAAAAGCTTTATTGAAAACTAAGTCAATGGAGGAATTTAGGGCAACAAACCAGGTATGCTCTGACAGTACAGTTGATTAGTAGGAAAGCATCTAGCTATTTTTTTATTTTTGAAGAGATCACAAGTCCTTGGAAATAAAATCGAAATGGAAATCACAAACCTGGTGGAGAAGAATCCGACGCTGCTGAGGTTGGGCTTGCATTTAGAGTACAACGATGCACGTCACCGCATCGCAACACATTTACAACGCAATGTTGACACAAGTAAGTTAAACATTTATTATTATGTCACCCCACATTAGACGCCATTCTGTAGTAACAATTCATTTGAAAGCATTTTTGGGTAGTGGATATTTTTGTTATCCATTTATTTAATTTTATGGATTCTATTCCAGGTGTTTTTGCAACTCTAGATATAAAACATTTTGTCTCTTGCTATATTTTCAACCTAGCTTGTCACATATCCGCGATTTTTAAGAAACGAAAAATAATAAATTGGCGAGCAAACTATAAACAATATACCAAAATAGATGCTGCTTGCATCATCCACCATCACATCTAATATCTCACACAAAAATTTGTTTTGTGCATTTCGCTTGTAGATGGTCGTGTAATGAAAGCGAATTACAAGATTACGCTGGGCGCCTCGGGCGCTGCGATTAAGATTGAGCAAACGTTGTGAATAAGGTGTGATCAGGTGCGAAGCGTAGAGCGGGATGGCGTGAGTTGATTCTTTATGCATTGACTCTTCGAGCAATCGCAGATAATAATAATAGTGAACGCCACAAAGCGACCAAAACTGCGCTCTTTGTTTCTCTTAATGATGATTAATCCGTTTCCGCATTGCAAGTGGATACAATCTGCACAAATAATTGGAACCAGCGCAGAACGACTTTAGCTGGACGAAATTTTATGATTCTTGCTTTGTTTTTGACATCGATACTACGTACAAAACATCTTTGTTTCAGTTATCATGTTCATCATGTCTTAACTTCATCGTTTCATTTTCATTTGCACAGTTAATGTTTTATTTTGATTTATGATTATTTTTGGTTCACTCGCGCTAACGCAAACGCACGCACAAACAACCATGCGAACAAAATCGGATCGAAATACAAAACACGCGATCATGTCTACTTTGTATTCTACGCGCGATTATGTCTTCATTTTTGCCGATTTTTCAATGATGTTTACGTACTGTGCTTAGTTAACCACACCCATGTTGAGTTGAATGTTGTTTTGTTTTGTCAAATTATAGTTCGCAAAGACTTAACACTGCGATTGCGGTTCCGATTCTTTAACCATAGGAAAACACCCCTCATAAACTGAAGGTACCTATGTTCGTGCAGTGTACATCTTAACCCTTTCTACCATATCTCACTTCTGTTTAATGTAATGATAGTTTATAATCAATTTGATCGTACTTGCCTATGACTCAAACGTAAACTTCTGACTTCTTGAAGCTTTATTATTTACCATACTTTCTCTTACTACAAAAGACCAGCAGATAAATACTCGTACTTCTTTCTCTGATATTCTTTACTCCCATCCGTTTATTTTGTATTTTTTCCCATGCCATAAATCATACAATGCGCTTATATATTGATTGCAATAATTTGCAGCTTGATAACATGTAATATTAGTGCGTTGTTTGCAAGTAAAATAGGAAAATAAAGTATGAAGTTAAAACAATATAGTAAAAATTGCAATCTTTAATAAGTCGCATTAAAAATGAGCAATAAAACAAAAAATACGGGACATAAATAAAACCAATAAAAATACAAAATCGACTAAATTAACACAACACCGGCATGCATTTGCTTTTTGTTCTTTTTTGTTTTTTTTTGTTTTGTAATTTTAATTATCTATAATTTTTTTTAGTTATCAATCGATATGCATGTTGCTTGATTCTTTACTCTAGATTATTTTATTAATTATTTGCTTGAATTTCCTTGTGAAATGGTATGGTACGTCAATACATATTAAACCGACAATAAAGCCTACAAAATTAGTTATAAGAAACACAAAGTTGGGAAATTATGACACGCATTATCTTTTCACAGATTCCAGGGAGTTAGATTTAGACAATGAACGAACACACACGTTAGGACTTTAGTTTGTTGTCTCTAGGTAAAACATTGTACCTCAGAATTTGTTACTGCTACATTTTGTGTTGTAGTTTAAATCAAATTCGAGACCAAGAATATGTTAGATTTACAACTGTTTCTTTCTTCTTCTCTCTACTCTTCAAACACATCTTACTTAAACTATCTCTTTACTTTCTTATGAATTACTGATCATTTACTTGCTACCTTTCTCGAAGGGATAGTAATATGCGCAAATACTGCCGAACGCAAGTGAATTCCAAAGACAATGGAAATTGACGTAGCTCACCAAGAAACTAATCATATTTCTGATTGTTGTCTTGATTTGATTGTGTGAATTGATGCAAATTTGTCGTTGGCTAATAATAACAACTAAATATATATTAATAACACTGTTTAGAGGCATGACAAATACAAATTCCTTACAAATTGCACATGGTTCGTTATATTATCTTATGGAAGATGTCCTGTTGTGCAAGTTGTAATGAAATCTAATAACGATGCTAACAGTTTGCTGTCTGTATTGATTTGTTCTGCTTGCAGCCCATTGAAACGTGTGTCAATTGAAATGTGGTGTACTCTCTGTTCACAGAACGTCGGTCTCGGCTGGGAGCGACAAGCTCGTAGTGCGCGCTCTGTGTCGTTATAAAGTACGTAAGCAACAGATTTTTGCTTTTTTCTAGCTGCTGTATATATCTACCGATCTGGCAATTAGTTGTACAATATTACAATACAACTTGACAACGTTTCACTGCTTTAATTTAACACGACCTAATGTTTTCGTATATTATAATCGATATTTTTGCGCTTGTCCAAAATCTGGGTTCTATCCTACTGTTCTTGAAATGTATTAGTAGATTTGTAACATTGTACAACATTTTCTTATTCTTGGCTTAGGATTTCAGGTGTTTTATTTCCAAGCTTTCAAAACGAATCGAGGAAAACAATTCCAAGATGGAATACAATGACTTCTCAACAAATTGCTAGTAGCTACTGCACTGGAATGATTTAATTGCTTTGTAGTTTTCTAACATTTTGGTATGCTGCATTGTTGAATGCTTTAACAATCAAACGCAACCAACACTAGTAACACAACAAGAATAATATCCCATTTGCTCAAACTTTTCCTGTACACACTTGAGATGATTTATATCAAATGTAAATGTTACATATAGGACTTATGGAGTTACACAAGTTTAAAACGCTTTGTTGTTTAGTTTCGATGTTTAGAATTCAATGTTAGAACAAACCACTCTTCACATTAGTGGTTCCAAGATAAGAAGACGAGATCGTTGTTGAAGTTTCTAATTGAATTCTGGTTGCCATTTTCAGTGGGGCGTCAACGTCGTATTGGCCTGCCACGCAACTACCTGGTCGGATGGATCAATTAGAATCTGTAATCCGGCACTTTGCAGAGTTGCATCTACATCTACGCTATAGTTCACGCCCGCGAAGCACACACAGCCCGATTGCGATTCCTAGCCAACGCCGCTTCTTCAGTTGTACTAACATAAAGTGTAATTACTTTAATTAATCATAATCGCTGAGGTAATTTATAACATGTGAGGGGGGAATCCTAAGTAAAAGCCGAAGAAAACAAACGTCACAAACAGACATGAATACTTTTACTTGATCTATAAATAACGTATTCGTAATTTATTTCTAAGTTTATACATATATAAATATATTATCGGTAGGTTTGTAGGAATTTAGTTAGACATTACGTTCGTAGATCGTGCAACGATTTCTTTTTAATTCATTTCAAGTATCACCTTGTAGTTTCTGTATTGTTCTTAATCTGCGAGTATCATGTAATGCAATGCAATTTATCACTGCTAGAATTTTATCGGATTACACAAAATTATGTGATAACCATTAAGCAAACTTTGGGCAAATATCTTTGGTATTTCCAGTCGCTTGTAACAAATTAATGTAAAGGCAAGAAGTTGAAAGTTGTTAAATGTGCTCATTGTTAAAATTTTTGTTTCGTTTATAATTTGACTTATTCATGCAGGTGGAGAACTGACCTTCAATTGATAATGCTACTTGTAAATTAATCGCCTATAATGAATAAATGTAAAAGATATTTAAGTGAAATTTGCTAAATATTCTAAAGCTCGATATAATTGTGTTCTGTATGTGCAATAGTTCATTTCATTGTATTTATCATGGGTTTACTGTGTAAACCAATTTGCAATGCCTTAATGCAGCTGAAATGAATGTCAATAATCTGTAGGACTTTCTAGTTAATTACACTGATTTCATGTTGACTATTTCAATTTTAGTGAATGAAATCCTTTTTAGAGCAGAGTCATGTACATTTGCTTGAACATAATAAATGTACGTTTCAAAAACTTAACTAGTTCTTTAATCAATTCCTAGTGTCTCTGTTTAATTACTTTAACAACAATCATTGGACTGGTTTCAAAGAAAGCTCTTTGCGACGCGCAGATTTGGTTGCCTAATGTGAATAAATTGGGAAGAATATAGTTTCCAATTGTACTTTCACTTGTTTTTATTGAAAAATAAATTAGCTAATAAGTCATGGAAAAAAAAGAAACATTTTATAGCTAGTAAAGCACTTCACAGGAGGTTTTTAACTCAGTTGTTTGCATTAAAAGCAAAACTAACGTGCTAATTGGATCGAAACATCAGCAATTTCCGTGAATTGAATTACTAATTGTTTTGCAACTCAGCCACTGTTTTTAATAAGCAGAATACCAATGTGACCTGTTAATTATTAAACATTATAATCTGCAAAAGTTGCTAGTTAAAATAATTTAACACATGGTGATTATAATAATAATTGAACGTGTATTAGATGCATTGAATTATAATTACTAAAATCAAATAAATTGGTGGAAGAGAAACAAACAAAACGTTTGATTCAAATATCCTTTAATCCAATTAAATTTTTTCTGTGTATCCATTGCTAGTAAAGGCGTTGGCAAATCACTAGCATGTACACAATGTGCTCACGAAACAAAAGTTTTAATTAAATTTTCGTCGGTTTGAAATTTGTTTGTATGTGCACATGGCATGACGGTTCATCTTCTGGCAGGTAAGCGACCAGTTTTTAATGGCTGCAAAATAGTGTTTCGGTGAATTTCATATTATAAAGGTATTTTAACTGAGTGCCAATGTTAAGTTCATTAGAAGCGTCGTTAATGAACTTGTACTTCTGAAAATATACTTCTGTATTGACATTTTTACAGTGTGTTGATTTATACCAAAAGTTTGGAGAATTTCCGTACGTAACTTTTGTAATGTTTCGATTGACGTGGAAAGGTTTTTTGTTTTAATGCAGGAAGCATATAAAATTGTAAATATTTCTCGTTAAAAATTATTTGTTGTAGGCTTGGAAATATTAGAAACTTGTGTAATTTAAAGATGAAAGGAGTCTTCAGGAACATTTCGTTCTGATCAAGAGTTCACTTTTCTGAAGTTCTTCAGTTCCAAAGACCAACTATTTCTTGACTTGATTGTCATTTCCAACTGCGGCTTTCTCTCTTCTTTCTCTTGATTGAGATACTATGATGACGACATTACCTCTGCCACCATCATCACCAGCGAAACGAAGAGCGCACGGCGGTAACCGGCGCGCGCGCCATTCAGTCGCCGTCCCGACGCTCCGAGTGTGGCACCGTGCGCATCGTTCTTTGTTTGTGTCGGCGGCAAGCGTCGGGTTCTTGCGTGCGTTTCCCCAACCAGTTAGTTATTGCGCGTTTGCCGTGTGCGAGGAGCGGCTGTGAGTGCGCGCCGCGTCCGTGTTTTGTGCGCCGCCGTCTGTGCGAAACTGTCCCACGAGTCGAAAATTTGAATTCCCAAAAGTGCGCAAAGTTATGGAGAAAATGCTGCTGACCATTCTGGCACTATTCGCTGCCATCGCCATGCCTGGCACCATCTCTGCCACCATCGAGGAGAGGATGCGCGACGATCCGGACTTGTCTCAGGTAAACAACTAGCGCGGTGGAAAGTCAATGTTTTCAAGGTCGAGCTTAAACAATCGGCAAACAGTCACGACTCTTTTCATTCTAGGTACAAAGGCATAGCATAGCAAACGAGTTGTGTGAATTGTTAACTTTTGGGAATTGTTCTCTGTTTCTAAGTGCTTCCTGAGGATTGTTTATAAAGTGGATGTATTCTCAGATTGAAATCAATCTGCCGAGCGTGATTTGTTGCAGGCGGTTGCAGGAACCGGTTTGAATTGGGGGGGATTGCCATAACGATGGCGATATTATTGCTATGAAGTAGTTATTGAGTTTCGTCCTAGTTTAGAAGCCTTTGCTGCTTCCTGGCGGTTGCTGGCGAGTAGTTTTAAGTTACGTAACTATGCGGCGGAACGCCGGGGAACTCGCCGCTGACGTCGGCGGTGGCGAACGCGGCACAAAATCGAATAAATGCGACGTCGGCGGTCGGAGTGGTGGCGGCGGAATGGCCTCGAGGCCTAAGCACCCAAAGGCATATCGATTCGTGTCAATTTACGATTAGGTTCTTACCCAATTTTATATCGAGGCCTTCAAAAAAAAAAGGAAAACATCTCCGGATAAGTAAATTATACTTGAGGCTGACATATACAAATTGCTAGAAACTGGGTGAAAAAACTCCCTTGCATTTTCTTGTACCTTGCTTGTGATTGAAATTTGGTTTCCAACACTTCGGGGATAATTTGGCGACGTGCCAATGCTTTACAAGGAGAATCAATGTTTACTCAATTTATCACATGGTATATCCTAGTTTCTCATTGATTTTTGTGACATTTTCCTTTTGAAAGAATTATAATAATTAAACCACATACTTTATTTGGTTACAAGTCAACTACAAAAAGCAGATAAAAATTTGACTTAAATTAAAACAGTGACACTCAAAAGGTGTCTTTATAAATTAAATAAATCACAGAAATAGAAGTAAAACTCCCTTGAACAATTTATCTTTGTTTTTAATTGTTATTTTCATATCAAATTGTTTGTATTCATTAATAATTTAATGCATTTTGTCATTTATAATGAAGTATAACTCTTTGACAATCTCTGGTTTACTTTTTTTTTTCTTCTCAACAAAGACCAAAGCAGGTCAGAAGCACCTGCTTCCTCTTTAGTTCTTCCCTCTCCATCTGCTCCCCACTATTTCTACTTTAACCGTAGTTTCAATTCCTACCTCCCTCGTTTTATTTATTTTTTCCTTCCTAAGTGTATTGGAGTTTATATGTAGCACCTAGTTTATGGATGATACAAGGTGCATCTATCAGAATCTCTTCCTCCTCATTTTTATTTCAAAATTGTTCTGTTACAGACTCAGGTTGCTATTTTCTGCAATTTTACTTCTGTTGTTTGATGAGCTGACACCATCATTGTAGTTTAGAATATTGTAGGATATGTGTAAGTGCTTACATAGTGCACAAGCCGTTCGTCTTCAACACTTTTTTGCAGTCCTGCAATTCTTGGTCTGGGACACTCCAAACTGCTACCAACAAAAGCAGCAGCAGTGGCGATATTGTACACATATTGTAGACTTTTCGACACGCAGACATCCGGTATTTCCAGTTGCCTTGAATTCCTGGTTTTGTGCTTTTTGGTGTTTGCTGCGAGAATTCCTGGCTTTCTGCTTATTCCGCAACAGCTTTAGTTTGCTTCACAGATTTAGACTTTGCAGGGTTTTTGCTGGCCATGTGACGAAGTGAAAAGAATTGGATTGAGACATGCTTCCCAACCACAAGAAAGCAACAATAATCACAGCAATATGTACGTTTGAGAGGAGCTAAAAGTACTTAAAGCAAAAACACTGTACAATATTTCTCTTCTAACTTCAAGTAGTAGATAAAATCGCATGTTTAAAGGAGCTTTCCAGAACTTTGTCGAAGCCGTAGCAAATGTGGTTGTTGATATCAATGTACATACAGTGCACATCTTTTCTGTATGCTTCTAGTCGTGTTTTGGTTCGGTAGTGTGCTTCCTGCCCACGAAGGGCTTCGGATGGCCGCGCGGCGGCCGGTGAATTGTTCAAATGGAATTTAATGGCTCGGCATAATTTCGAATCCACTAGAGCAGATAACGACATGGTGCGACCCTGCAGATACTTTATACGCTTTATATAAAGTGATCTGATGAGTTTCAAGCAAGGATTGCATCAATATTTTTCTAACTTTTAATATAACCTTGCTGCTTGAATGGTGAGTTTCAGGCGAAAAACTTTGTACGATTTGAATGAATCCGCTGCGTCATCTCCGAAAATAGTCCGGACAAAAACACTTGAATTTCTTCTGGACAGCACCGGCACACAGGCATTAAATGATTCCATTCCAGAGTTATTTCCCCACGATAAAAATGTCTCCAAGTGCCAGATGTGCGAAGTGCTTTTATTTCTGCGAGATCCAATACCATCTGCTTATTAACAAAAAATTATTTTATTCATTGCTATGTATTAAAAGGTCTTCACTGACGTCATTTAATTGAAATATGCTCCAGTGAAATGAAAGTGCAAATATTTAGAATATTCATTAAAAAAAAGATACATCAACAATGTTCGCAATTTATTATTATGAAGCAAAGTTGGTTCATGTTAGTAGCAAATCAGGAATTTAAGTTATTTTAAGTTTCGTCAAGAAGGAAGACAAGAAAGGAGAGCTTTTAAGATGATAAAAGTTTTGGGCAAAAATCCAGAAAACCTGAAGCATCTGTAATCAGTTTTTCTTGTGTGGATTCCATTTTCTTGCGTTGAGATATTAATTTTATAAAACGCTGAAGCTTATAATGTTATGAAGAAAATCACCTAAACGGCGTTCATTATATCCAGACTCTAATAGCTTGATATACATGTTATCAAGAATAAGTTACGAAATAATCTGATTTTCCAGGATTTTCTTCTCGTAGGCAATTCTCCTGACTGTCCAAATATCAACTCAACAAGATTAGTAGTTTTTGAGTATTCTTGCATCAAAGTTTAATCATTATTGTCATAGACTAGTCACCTCAGAAAGTAACAGTCCACCTTGCCAAATATTGGTGGGTTGGTCCGGGTACCTGCCTAATCTATGACTAGCGACCGAATAACTTTGTATCAATTCTATAGTCTTGATAGTCTGGATTCTGAACATTACATGTCATTTTACATGAAACAAATTCAACACCAAAAACTCAAAATACCTTGACCCACCACCCTTCAAGACTCTACCATCAAAGCTCACATTTTTAACTCATTTGTTTTCAAAACTCGTTCTTCAATTTCCATCCGTTCTCTCTTTTTTTGTCTTCCTTCTTCTCTCTGTAAGTTGCCGCAGGAAATGTAATTATACTCATCCTCAAGGTACTTCTATCTTTGTACTGCCACCGCATCGACCACTTCTTCATCACTAGCTTCTTGCATGCACTCCACGTCCTCGCCTGCATTCACAACGTCACAATGCATGTGTGCATCACTGCAATTGTGCATTGTACGAGAACAGCGTGTCCCCAACCAGTCAGTTGTTGTATGAATGGATGCAGTCGTTGATTCTGGGTGAAGGCTAATATTTCCTCTCCTTCAACGTGTTTTTTCATTTCGTTCTTCACTTATTGCTAACTGAATTAGTCGCGCGCGCACGCGTGGTCACCAAGTTCAAAGCCACACTCATGAGCTTCATAAGCTTCGAGATACTCTAGTCAATACCAAAGTTCACTGACTTTGCTAAGTCACATTTACTTCGTTGAATCTAACTTGTTACACGTTAATGCAGTTAGTTTATTTCCAATCAGTAGTTTATCTCGCAGTAAATGACTAAAATAAAACATTATTTTGAAGATGCAACATACAGGACTTCTTGGTATCAAAATAAGTCATCGCTTAAGGTGATTATTCTAGACATGATTTGAGTCATGTTTATTTTCGAGTTGCGTTCGGAAATAAGCCAAGGCATTGTTACATTGTCGACGTGCAATTGCGTGTTAGAAGTGAGCATAATTCCAAAAGTCTGAGTGGTTTCTCCAGGTAATTATGTCCAGTAATCCAATGCCATCGTCGTTACAGCAATTGTAATCTTGGAAGTATTATCCTCCACTATGATTCATAGGCTTGTATAAGCTACTTATATAAAATAATAAATGCACGTGTCCATTAATATTGCAATTGAAGCTAAGTACTAAGTACTTTATCTAATTTACTTACACAAACTACAGTAAAGCATAAAATAGGATAAAAGTTTAAGTAAGTAATTTATGCGTTTGTCATAAACTCACTCTTCTTCCCGAAGGAATTAAAAGTTGTCAACTCGGTTGCTTATTAAGAGCAATTGTGGTTAATTAAAAGAAGCTTAATGCAAGAGTTTTAAGACTCTTTTTTTTTATAACAAACAAACTCTTCGTAAGTCATGAAAATAACCAGATGGAAGTTAATGAAGTTGATGATGACAAGTCAAACTAAACTAACAATTTCAACAATTTTAAGTTAAAAGCAAAAATAGCAAGTTTGTTTTCAATGTGAAAATTATCCTTTGTTTACTCACATCACACTCATCGCAATTATTTATTGGGTTGCTCATCTATCAACTAGCAGTTGAGAGAAGAGCACAGCGGAGGTTGAAATTGTTAAAAACAAATTAATGTGCAATTAGTTAGCGACATGTTGAACGACAATGTGTGAATGATGAATGCACAGTGAATCATCAGTAATGGACCATGTTTGGTGCAGAAACATACTGGGATGATGATAGTTGGTAATATGTGTGACCAATGATCACACAACGTCACGTAGTCAGTTTAGAACAAGGTTAAAACAATTAATTAGGATCTTGGCTTTTGAAGGGGAAATACCTAGACCCAGAGTTTTTCTCTTCAAAAGAAGTTCAGTATTAAACTTGGCTTGGATTTTCAAAAAGAATTTATTTCATTGTCATTTTAATGTTTAGATAATAATAATCAGTACGTGGATCATGTGCTAATGAGATACTTGTTAGAACATGTCCTTAGTAGCCAAGCAAATTATTCACATTAATTTATCTTGATGGGGAAATACTGAAAGCTGGCGATACCAACTGCAACTGGATGTAGACGAAGTACTGACTTTATTAAGGACCTTGATATATTATTTTACGCTCTATTGAATGCGAATTCATATGTGTACGAGTTGTGATATGCTTGAGTGGACATTGTAATGGATGCATTTCTTTCTTACCCTGAGTGCTATGAAGAAAATTACGGTTTGAAACTATTTGCTGGTTGCTTTATTTATTTGTTATGGGTAAATTCGTGGCAGTTACTCTTCAGTTTTAGATACTAATTTAGAATATTTTGAGTTTTTAGTTGTTGAAACTTTGTTGAAACTTGCGAGTTTTAGTTTCTCCCTGTTTGCTTTGCAAGTCGCACCCTAAGCACAAAACAAGGAGAGTCTTTACGCCACGCTCGTAAATTATGTTTATGTACGGTGGGGATCAATGTTGCGAAAATTAATAAAGCTCTGCCTTTAGTGCATACAACTTCAACCCTAGTTTCCAATTCCAAATATTTCCTTAAATTCATACACAAAGAGTGTTGATGGTTGTAATAACGCTATATTTTTTATGTTGGGATTACAAACGTTTTCCAAAATTGATGGAACAAGTTTTTCTGGATGTTTTAAAAGCTTCATCTAAACTTATAAATGTTTTTCAATAAAGTACATCAGGTATCAGATGTATTTTAGAGCTTATAGTACATTACATTATTAACATATTGATTGCATTCTGAAAATCATCCCTGTATCATCTTTGAAATCTCAGAAAAAACTTCAAAATTATTTCCAACGTGCAGCATAAAATATTCATATACCGTTGTTTTGTTGAAGAGTTTTGTCTATGAATTACAACACTTATTAAACGTGTCACAAATTGTTTCTACATCCTGCTTTAAAGTCCACATTGTCAGTTCCACTGTTAACATGTGCATATTTTGCTAATTTCTCAGGTTACCCGCGTTTGTCCTTTTTAGTGCAAGTGCACCAACTCTATTTTACTTTGAGCCTGCATTTGTCATATCCTGGTGGACATTTTCGCGTCGAGATTATTTATCCTGTGCTTTGTGCGCACCTCGCAGAGTGTAGTTACAACTGCATAGTAATTTTTAGCCAGGAAGATGAAAGGACTCTATTATACGTGGGTGTGAACTATCATACTCCTAGGAATTGAATACTCCATTAGAAGAGCATGTTGTAGGAATTACTTTTTAACGGATGCACTTAAAATTAAAGCACATACCGTGATTTTTGTTCAATTTCTGCACTGTGGGGCATGACTGAATATGCTTAAAACTACAATGAAAATGTACTTGCTGTACAGCAACGAAACATGTAGGTGAACTGTGTGAGGTAGCATGATGAAGGAAGAGGATTTATTAAACAGTCTGTTTTAAAAGCCATTGAATTGATCTATTATCAAGTTTCCAATCAGTGCCTCTGCTTGAAATAGATCCTGTGAACGATTACAATATCGCCGCTCAATTTCCTCTTCCAAGCGAGTTGTTGTGTCCGGGATTTTGATGACAACAGCTCACATTGTTGTGACACATTTGTACCCTGAGATTATCGCCGTTATTATCCCAGCACGTTTGCTGGCCTGCTAGAGGGGATGACAATAACGAGGATTACAATCCGTGTTCTCAGGGTGTATACCAACACATACCCATCTAATACCTTTGGGAGGGTTGATATCAGTTGCTTGTAAATGCCAGCTCAATGATGTCAACGGTGTGCATTATATCAATGCGGAGAGGAGTTGATATTCTTATATTTTTGATGTGTACTTTCTACATCGGAATCTGAATTTAATCAAAGCTATTATGGAGACAACGATGACAGCTTTCCATTTGCAATGAAGCTACCATTTATAATAAGAACATCTTACTGATTACATGTACAGTGTTGAAGTTTTATGAAAAACAGGATCACAGATTACTCTTAGTTGATGATGTTAATACGGTACAATTTGCAAATGACTCAAACGTGAATCACGTGATAATATTATGATAATAATAGTTAATATTCATGACTGAATTAGCATATGTTAACATATCTCAATCATTAATTAAACTATCGTAATTTCATCAATTTATTTACGGTAATTGCTTCAGTTGCAATTAGTATGGGTGTTTGGTGAAAGCTCAATGTTGCGTTTCACTTCCTTGTATAATTTACTTTCATAGGATAAGATAGATCATTAAAAAGAAAATCTAGGGATTTATGAAATTTGCGATTTTTCACAATATGATGCTCCATCATCAATGCTTTTGGAGAAAAATGCAAAGCCGAAAACTCATGTTTCCATCTGGAAGAAGTATATTGAAGAAGTATTGTTGGTCAATAAGTGTACACATGGAATAATAATGAATAAATTTTTCTATTTTTAAATTGCAACCTATCTTCATCGATCAATTTTTCTTTTATGTGATTGTGAAAGCCAAAACTGAGGAATTGTTTCCTAGAAACAAAGTCTCATTTCCAACAACCGCCCCTAAAAGTTGAAATACTGAGCACGCGTGCCATCATTAATCATTGCCTTCGTTATTTCCGGGAAAGGGATTCCCACAAAAGAAAGACAAAAACTGCTCCCGATTGCAGTTTTACTCAAAATGTTGCAAAACAAAACAAATAAAAAATAAACGAATTTAACGTAGCAGCTTGTAATACTCTGACTAAAAATGATAGGCAGTTTGTAAATTACGGAAATCTAATGTGATTTAAAAAGTTGATAGTACTCACAGGGATTTAGGGTCGACCACAATGATGCGACCAGCAACTTTTTACATCGAGAAAAAAATCTAAGTGTTTCACTGATCTTCCTTACAAAATGTCTGATATTCTTTGATTGACATAAGATTACTTAATATTTTATGTTGTAAAAGTGTTTGTATGCATTTGATTTACTTTGATACGCAGCATCCGGGATGGTGTCGCGACTGTCTTCTCAATAAAAGATCCATTAGAACCACTAATCTCCAAGACAAAATCCAACTCAATTGCACAGGTTCCTTAAGCAGCAATAAGCAAACACCATCACATCTTTTATATAAACTAAGCAAATAAAGTTCATGAAAGAAATACACTATACTCCTCTAGTAACACCTTAACTCCCATGAAAACCAATGGACATAATACAATACTAACTAAAGACATTTTCCAGATCATATGTCTCTGCAACATGAAATATTCAGTAGGTGTCAAAGTAAACTTATCTGAAAACAAAAAAAATTGTTAAGTTTCGAACTAGAACTAAAGTTTGGAACTCTGGACTGATTTTTATTTTTGCAACTTGTCATGTAACCTTATCAGTAGTAGTTTGTAAATAACATTAAGAGTTAGTTATGGCATTACTAGAAATTGTGTGGACACTAGGCTGATTTTAATCTATGATTACACTTGAGAGTTGTAACGTAGCAAACTTTGAAGTAGTTTGTTTGATAATAATTTAAACATTTCAAGTAAACTGCTTGCATTTAACATAACAGTTTCACAAGCAAACATTTACAATTTGCACTCATCATCAAATTCCACATTAAATACACTCTAAGTCATGAACTAAACTTCCAATCGATAAATTTATCCCTTAAGCCTTCATTTAAAACTATTGTAACTATTCACATTTATTACAATTCAAATATTTATTATTACGTCGATTCAGTAGAACAAAGCATTGTGATTATTCCTTGTTAGTAACTCTTGATTGATCAGTTTCCATTGAATGATATCATTGAAAAGTATCAGTATTTAATTGATATTCATAACTTTGTACTCTTTATTCGATGCACTCCTAGGGTGCATTTGTAATTTGCGCCTCGCAATTACAACTGTAGCACATAAACTTGAATTATCTTTGAATTATTGATTTGTTTCAAGGGGGAAACTTTGTGTACTGTGTCCTAGAGTATTACGACATTTACTCTTTTATTGTCGAGGGTGGGAAAGGTAAATTAGGCAAACACTTTTATTATTAACTTATTTCACGGTTTATAAAACAATAATAAATCTCCTGCATTTCTACGGGTTGTTTTCTATTTGTATCTCTATCTCGCTAGAGATATTTGATCAAACTCTCAAAAGTTTCACGATAATTCATTGTTTGTTCCACTTTGTCAATAGGAAATATGTCCCAATGGGCACTATATAATGCACTTCGGATGCACTCACTGTGAACATTGTCTCTTCCACCCCATACACCAACCTTATTCAGTCTGGGACACAGCATATAAAAACTGCATTAAGTACATACAGCACCATATGTGTCCTCTTGACACGCAGCACACGACGTCCATGACCCTTCAACAGCTTGCACCCTTTCTTCCCAGGTCTACAACGCCCTTTTCCTGCCGTATGCACATTCATTCCACCTTTACGTCGTCATGTTGACATGGTTACAGTTTTATTTGTTAGTAGCACAACTTTTTACCCTCTTGTTTCCTTGCAGTTGATTTCACTAGTGAATGGAGTTTTTTGGACGTTCCGGACGCTTGCACTCTTTTGTTCCCTTGTTTGTGTTTACAGTGTGGGTTGGAGTTAATAACATGCACATTAAAGGGCACCAAGGGTGGCAAAACTGTGATGCTTATTATGGAAATGCTATTGAGAGATATAGTTGAGGATGTTATGAATTGGGTTAATATGGAGTTGTTGTTTGTTAGGAGTAATTCAATGTGGATTAAAAATATATTTCAATGGGTATTGTATTGAAATGCAGATCTTATTAATTCTGGCAGTTGGGAAAAGATTGAGGTGGAATTAAAATACAATTTAACGGTCAGGTTATGAATATTTTATCTCTGTAGAAGAGGATTTTCCCTTTTTAACGAAAACCTTCAGTTCTTTAATCAACCGCCATTCAATCAAGGATGTATTCAGAAATCACCAAGTAATAAGATGGGACATTAATAATATTTACTAGTTGATAAAATAGAAATGCTTTGTTGCAGTTTGTTTGTATGCAGCCAGAAATATCCCATTGCAGATTGCATGATGTTGATTAAATCTTTGATGAATGTGATAACACTGGCATTTGTTTCGATAATATAATTACATATCCGGCTTTATCATCAGATGAGTCATTGTGTTCGGGCTTGTCTATGTGAATATGTGAAATTTAAATGCCATGTGTAAGCTACACATATGGTTCCACACCCTGGCCTACAAGGGACGATCGTTGCATTTAAACATCACCTGCATGAATTACCTGACCAAGTTTTGTAGTTTTTAATGTTGCTTATCAAGGAGTTTTAGTCGGGATAAAATATTATACTGCACTTGATACGGCTATTTTGAAAACAATAGCTATGTTTATATTCATAAATTTCTCATGTCTATTTGTTAGTTTTGCAATTCAATTCCATCTCCGCAATTTTCTTTTCTTTCCGCGTCATAGACTTGCAAACAACAACAACAACTCCTTCCGTTTTATGATGCCATAAAACAAAATTGTTCCTTTGCGCTGCAGGTGAGTTGAGTAATCTTTAACAACGACAGGAAAACTGAAAAAGTTCAGGCGTTCTATGAAGTTTTTGGTGTTCCTGCATACAAGCAACATTACACTCATTTAAAAAAGGCATAAAGTCTATAATTTATGATGGTGTAACTGCCCCGAGAAATGGACAATGATTACCCCGTGATGTAGCAATAACCTAGAGTAGTCTTTTTGAGCATTCGACAGGAAATCAGTTTCAGTGCCATTTCAGCTATATTTACCAATGAAAATTGGATTGAATGGCAAATATTAGAGCCGATTGAAATTCTATGTAAACGCTGGACTTGTTAAAATTGCAAAAATGAATTGGATAGAATTGTCGAATTTTAGTTTACGGAAGAGTGGGTATGAAAAACTTGCTTCTGAATAGAGTACTGCCCATTTCAATGTGGGCATAAGCGTACATTTTAGTGGGTTATATGCAAAAAACAGTTAGCTGTAAGTCTAACTATCGGCATCAACACGCGGAAGTTGCTGAATCCTAGAGATCAATACGCAGAAGGTCACCGACTAAATATACCTGGTTTTGACCTTTCGCAATACTTTCCATGAAGGTTTTCAGGAGTTGCCTAATGGAAGAAGTGAGATCCCAAGATGAATTCACCACAAATCATCATACTAATTCGAAATTTTCACTGCTTGGAATATTTGTCTTGGGAGCTCTTTGGAAGTGCCCAATGTTGAATTTGCTGAAAGCATTTCCCGGAAGCGTCTCTTTTGGGAATGCGAATGCACGTGCGATGCGCCAAGTGCATTTGGTGCATGTCTCTTTCAGATATCATTTCGTTCTGATATTACATTGTTTTATATTTTATTCCAGGATGATTTAAACGTATATTTTAGATGATAAAGAGATGCTTTTGTTGGGTAACAAAGCATAAAACTACATATGATGTTGTCTTATGAAAACAACATCATCATCTTTGCAAACGACTTGTGAATATATTATGGTAGCGTTGTTTGAGTTAAACTGGATATTTCACTTTAATACAAGTTTCGTCCTGAATTATTTGTTGGCGTAATTGAAAGTAGTGATAAAATAATATTCTATTCTCGTCTTCTATGTAAATAGTTTAATGCCTAGATGAAATTCCTTTGCTACTTTCTAGCAGGATCAACCTAGAAATAGTGCTAAATAGTAATAGAGTGCAGAATTCACCAATGGTTTCCACACGGGACGCACAAGTTTTAATAAGTTTCGAAATAAAGTTACAACTTTTATGTGCTTGTTCTGTTTCATTCTCTGAGAATTTTCCAACACATATCCTACTCCCCACTGTTCAATGTGCTTTAGGTCATTTTAATAAAACCTATTAAAACTTGTAAGACGACTGTAAATTAATTTGAAATAAACTTTTTATCTCCTCAACGTGTTTATATAAGACTGGAACCTAAGGTTAATTTACAATGGCTATGTAAAATTCTCAACATAAAATTTATGACTTTAAGGGGATCAAATTACATCCCAACATTTGCTAATCTAATCCATGCTGGCTTGGGGGATTCAGATACAAATTTTCTCCTGGAAACAATGTGACTGCACTTGTACTTTATTTCGCTATGCATAAAATGCACATGCGCAGTGGTGGATATTCTCTATGGAAAATCGGAAACACGCCACGCGAACATACGGAAATTATCCTGATGTTGTGATATTGAGAAGCTTTGCTAGACAACAGCATGTGCTAATTGCTTCATGATTCAAGGCGTGCTATTCATATTTTTGAACGTAAATTTAACGAGAGGATACTAATTTGAAATTGTTTGAAATTGCGGCTGAAATCAATTACATTTGATGAAAATCTTCCAATCAACTAAACGCAGTTGATAGAGTGCACCTTTATCACATGACTTTTCCGTCTTGATATCCAAAGCATTCTATTTTCTACTCTCCATGGTTGTAGAACGTCTACCAACAATCACATTCGTCGCGGTGTGGTTGTTATCCTGGACACTTGTGTGGGTTATCCTCACATTGCTCTGTATCGCTCCCTTTTGCATCTCTTTTTATTTGTTCGCGTGGCGCCGTGCCTGGCGCCAGTCAGTCGGGCGACTAATCTCACACAGGGTGTCTTGAGAAAAATGTGTAAAACAATCGATACGTTTGCGGATATTCAAGGGGGCAAATTTGAGGGATTGAGACAAGTCGGTTAAAGCGATGATGTTTGTATTTTGTGTGTGTGTTTTAGTAGACTTCTTGTTGGCATTTAGAAGATAAAGTAAAGTCTATGAAGATATTTAGATGGCTAAGGTTAATTCAGGAAAGTACTCTGTATTCTTCTGCTTGGATTTCCTTTGGAAAGTAACTATATTTTCTATT
>JAODGC010001773.1:31370-65809 GCA_027574925.1 Ecitoglossa quadriceps | reverse complement strand
CTGGTTCCACGAATATATCAAATTGTGCAAATATTTACTGATTAAAATGAATTCACAATAAACTATTCATTTTGAAGCATGTATTGATTACTGTTTTGTAAACTAATTGTTTCCATCAATGTTATAATCACTGATATGATCCATGTTATAATCTAATTGAGATTAACAGAGTAATCGACGTGTTTTGTATTGCTTTTGTATCGCATGAATTGATTTATTGTTTGTCGAGAGTTTTTTACCTTAATTTTTCAACAACAATTTGGTTTTATTTGTTGTTTTTTGTAAACTGCATAGAGATATTTTGTATTCTTTCCTTCAGGACAAAGAAGATGGACCATTGAGTAAATTCTGTCAGGAGATTGCGGATGCTGGGGAAGTTGGCAAGGAGTTTATGAGAACAATCGAGCGTTCCCACGAAAGCATCACTCTTTTTGCCCCATCGAATTCAGCTTGGGATGATGGCAACCTGAAGAATCTCCTCCGTGACCCCCAAAGCATGAAGGAGATTCTCGACATGCACCTGGTCCTCGACAAGCGCCTATATCTGGAGACCATTGCTGAATCTCACAGGCGACACGTACGGTTTTGTTTTCCGCTTCATTATTTTGCGTTTTTGATAGCGCTTTTTATAGTAGACAATAGCCCAATGAACTTTCAGAAAACAGACGCTTTTATTGCTGGATTGTTTGGAAATAGTACTTGGAGTTGAAGGTCCAAGGCGCTGTTTTCTGTCATACCTGTAGTATTCATAAATTGCCACTTTTGAGTTCGCACACGCATAAACCACGTTTGTTTCCTTATTTATCTCTCTCTCAATGTTGAGTGTCAAATCTAAATGAAACACATAAAACAGTGGGGCAGTGCGGAAGAGCGTCCTTTGTGCTAGAGCGTATAATTTATCGATAGGATTACCAGGCAGCAACACTTAACCCAAAGAAGACGCTCATCTTCAACGTCGCAACGATCGGTAACAACCGCACATTGACTGTCGATGGAGGCGGCGTTAACGCCACCGTGATCCAACCTGATATTGCTGCCAAAAACGGTGTTATTCACATCATCGATCGAGTGCTCGGAGTTCCCTATACTACCATTCTTGACAAGTTGCGCAATGATGCCCAGCTCAAGTGAGTAGTCCAGTTTATTTCTATATCTCCACTGTTTAAGCTTCAACGAGCCTGTTCATTATATCAACAAGCACATTGCATAAGTAAATTTCTATGTTTTCAGCGACACGCTTTTCCTGGGAAGCCGTAGCGGGTTCAACCAGGCGCTGAATGACACCACGCGCAAGTACACTTACTTTGTACCCAGGGACAAGGCTTGGGCTGACGCAAGGATTCGGCTGCCGTCGGAGATTAAGAAGCTCTTCATGCCAGAGTTTTCATATCACGTAAGTAAATGAGAGTAAAATCTCAGTCATGATAGTCACACTGTCTGTCTCATAATGTCCCCAGGTGAATCAAATCTTGCAAAGACACCTCGTTATCTCAGACGTAGCTTACACCATGGAGAAGATCAAGGTTCTCACTGGAGACAACCAGAATACTCCTTTCAACATATACAAACACAAGGAAGTTGTGCTCCCCACTGTACGAGACACCCTCAGCATGTTCATCGAGGAGCGACAGGATCATAGTAAGTAGTCGATTAGAAGCATCGATTTTATTTGAGTCTACCCCATGAAACACAGGCAACACCTTCGTTTGCGTTCGTTTATTGTGTTAGTAACGTTTATGTATTTTCATAGATACCGACGAGCAAAGCAAAACTAACACAAGTAAGTTTTGGAGTGCTTTCTGACAAACCGTGCTATAAATTGCACCCGCTTACTTCTATCGATCAATATTTCATTTTGGTTTCTTGGTTTTGGTGTTATTATTTAAGACAGAATTCTTTTATTTAGTATCATTGTTTTAATGTGCGCTAAATCTGCCGTCTGTAGCATCAATTGTATATTTTTTTACAACAATACACTACGAAGAGATTCAACTGTGATATCTCCTACATTCTGTATCATACACGTTGACTGCCTGTTCTGAAATGCCCTCCAGTTGACTGCATGTAACGATCATGTTGCAGGTTTCATCATTCACTGGCAAGGCGAGAAGATTCCCGTTTTCCGACCCAACATTGAGTGCACGAATGGGATCATTCATGTCATTGACGCGCCATTCCTCAAAGAGGGCGACATCCGGGTATCGGCAGCTTCGATCGCCGTCCTTGCGCCGCACCTTCTCATGCTCGTTATCGCCAAATGGCTGCTGCTATAAGGCAATGCGGGTAGATTTATAGACTAATTATTTCTGCCGGAACAATAATAAGATCAAAGCCATGAGCGAAATGATATCTTGACATTCGAACATCAAACGAACAGCTGCAAAGGAAATCATCGGAGAAGCGTACATACGCTCGTGCTTAAGAAAAAAACAAACAAATTATACGTAGAGATGAACATTCCACAAAGCAATGACTTTGACGAAACAATAACATAAGATACAATGAAGCATTTCAGTTTTAATGTACGACGACCCTTTCTGGAATGCTTGCACGAGTGCGAGATGTGTGTTTCTTACACCTTACATTAATTCACATTGGAGGACAAGGGATAATAATTACACAGCGATGTGATAACAATATAATAAAAATGTATGGCTTATCGGCCGAGTTTACCTACGAGAAATCGAGTAATCAATCAGCAAGCGACTGAAGAATAAATTATTTACTAGCACTCTCTAAGCTAGAGAGACACGCCTCGGAATTAATTGTCAAGACTAGGCATTGCTTGTGAGCTTGAGTTTTTGGTCGAGATTATGAAAATTTAAAGAAACATTCTTTGTATAATTTACGACATAATTTGGTATTAATTGTACTTTGTGTAAAAGAGGACTGATGCACTCAAATCTCACAATGTATTATATTTTCTGCTTTGAGTGTGAGTAATTCGCTTAGATTTCGAGGATTTTTTTTATAAAATTTGAGCAGCGCAGCTTGAAATTGATGAGGGAATTGATTGACGATAAAAAAGGAAATAATTTATGAATTGATTCTGTACATATTAAATGAGTGAATGTGTATAAATGTTCATATTTTTGACATGCAAGAAATGTTTATAAATGTTAGACCATTTGTCGATTCTATGTGAGAGCGTAAATGACGCAAGTCTATTGCTTGAACGGTATAAACATTGCTTTCTATCGTACACGCGGTACACACAGACAAAGATTATCATAAGGATGGATTTTGGCTTCACCTCTTTGGGCACTGAAATGCTTCGTGAATATACCAAGTACTAAGCAAACAAGTAGGGTTTAATTGAAGGCGTTTTTTGGAAGCTATCCATTGATGAGCCCCAGGTTCTAGTCGAATGTCGATTGATAACTTCCATCAGCGTGCGGATCGGCGTAAATTAAAGCTTGCGTTCGCTACGTCCAGTTTGCTATCTATCAACTAACTATTACTAAAGTAACGATACAATTAATCATAATCAAATTATCAAGTAAATGTTCACCGTTGTACACGTCTCCACACACAATCAAAATGGACACGCAGCAGCCACTCACATGAATCAAAGTACGAAATGTCTCTTGATGGAAATAAAAATGTAATGGGTAATGTAAGCGAGTACATGGCTATAACTACCGACAACACACAAATTCACTAATCATGCGCGACAGTCGACGATAATTGAATGTTCTATGGCTTAAAACTAAACTTAATATGAACATGTTAGTCAATAATATTTTAAATGTACAATTACACTCTGTGTGTATAAGATTGCACTGCCATTTGTGAAACTAAAGATGAAACCAAAATGAACAACATCGACAACGCGAACAACATATTTGTAAAGCGGTAGATCAAGTGTTGGTTGCAAACACATTTTTTATATCGTTTGCATTATGATAAACAGCGAAAATTACTATATTATACTATGCGCGTTACGATTAGGCATGTTTTGGTAGTTCTCTTCGACATTAGAAACGTTGGGGGTGGTGGAGATTAACAGACGCATTTGAGAATATCCTACGATTAGTTGCAAAGAGTACACGACAATTATTTTTTGGATATCATTGAGACTATGTACTTTCAACGTTTTACATCGTCAACCGCATCGTATCATCGACTATTAATTGAGTAAATATATCAAATTGAAGAAATAAAGCATTCAGTGCTCTATATACAGTGTTTTATTCTTTGGATGATACCATTTCCCAAAAATTATGATTTGTCGATTTCTACATTTGGAAGTGATATACATTTATGTAGACATTATTTTCGAAGTTTAGGTTCAAGTTGGAACCCATCTACACATGTAATTACCATTCCTATTGACAATTTTACATCTTCAATGCATTCGTAAGGTGTAAACCATTCAAATTTCATCAGTAAAATTGCAAGTGTAGTAAGGATATTCAAATATGCAAATTGTGTGCCTAAGAATTAATCCCAATTAACAAATTATCAATTATTAGTTAGCGGTTTTTACCATAACATGCACGAGAACCAGCTAAAAAGGGCAAATAAGAATAACCTGATCTTTGCGCAACTGCATCCGAACTAAATCGTTCTGGATCAAACTTCAAAGGCTCCGACCACTGTTCAGGGCACCGATGAGCATTCAGCAAACTTATTATAATAGTTGTATTTTTTGGTATAATACTCCCGTCCATATATAGTTCATCTGTGGTATAACGCCCCACAAAAGGTATTGGCGGAAATATCCTCATACTCTCTTGAACTACGTTCTTAAGATAAACAAACCTACTTAAATCGCTGTATTTCACAGATCTGTGTACCCCCAGAATGGTTTTGACTTCTTGATATGCCTTTTCCTAGAAGATAATCATGTAATATTTATAATGGAAAGAAAATTGCAATCATACTTGTATTCCCGGATACATTGCCAAGCACAATAAAGTAAAGGAAAGTGCTAACGAGGAAGTTTCATGTGCCTAAAATAAACATCAGCACGTAACGGGATGGGTAGATAATAACAAATATAAGTACCGCTCCAACAAATAAAATAGTTTCATCTTTAATGGTCTTCTCCGGTAATTGTTTGTTGATCAAATAATCCATAAATTTGTATCTCGATGAACCACCACTTTGATCTTCATTGACGAAATCGGTTGAATTGTTTTCACTACAAATCTTTCTTCGTTTTGCAATATACTAAAAGTAATTTTCTATTGATAATGTACCGTGATTAGAATGTCCTACCTCTTTGGTGAAATTGTTCACAAATGTATAGGATTCTTGCACTCGCCTTCCATCCTTTGTCTTATTATAAATATAATCCGTATAGTAGAAAAAAGTACCACATCTTTTCCTGAAACTTGATGTTATACTAAAACAGCGCATATTATAGAATGTACAAATAGCAGACAGCAAGAACCTTTGTACCAATGAATATGATGCAAGAGATTATCACCAATTTTGTCCACACTTAAATCAATACCTATTAACACATCTGGAAAATGATTTAACTGAATGCATATTACATATCAAACAAATTATAACTTGTTTTACTTATAATCATATGAAAAACGTTTTTGGAAATATCATGACCAATGTCAGAAGTCACTCCAACTTTATGTGTTAAACGTTCAGCCAAATCCTCTGCGTATTTGCTGACATCCATTATAAAATTCGAAATGACTCTTCTCTTCATTGACGGTATTAATTTTTTGCGTACTCTCCATTCAGCATCTGGCAAACAAATCAAACTGTCGCCCATGATATCATGGAGAAAATTGTAAAAGAATGCTTTGTTGCAAGTATGCGGATGATTTAGGATGACTTTTAAATGTTGCGGTTTATAAAACAAAATTATTTTTACACCTAAGCAGAAAAACATTCTTCCCGATTCATTGGCAAATGTTTCTACCTGTTCCTCCATATCTACAATAATAAATGTTAACAAATAATTCATTGTTAATTAGCAATTAATTACCTTTTATTGAAGTATTTACATATTTTAAGTATCCAAGATGTCCAAACATAGGGCAGTAAAAGAGTGATTTTAATTTCGGGTACTTGTACGTCAAATATATGGTTCTTGGATTGCAAACCCAAATCAGTAACAAGAGTAGCACTAAAACGGCAGCAAACATTAATAGCAACATTTTTCAGTGCAACTGCTGCAAGAAAATGTTATTGGCTTTATATAACGTGAAAATATAGTGATATCATCGTACATAATATAATTATTAGATCTAATTCAGCAACTGAAAAAAGTTGTAACAACTTATAACTTGCAACTTGCAAATGGAATAATTCATGGTCATTTTATTTTATAAAAAACTAGATTGAATGGTTTCAGCTTGTTTCTAGGTAATTATAATTATCAAGATAACATAATTTAATTCAAATTTTTTATAAGTGACCGTACTTGTCCTTACCTTTCAACAACCGGACAACCGCGTCTCTCAAGTACCACGCGCGCGGTCCTCATTCCCGCATCTCCCTTTACCCTGCATTTCCTGCTCTAGCTTCCCACGTGCAACAAGTGTCCACCCCCGCACACAACCCCATCCAGCGTCTCGTTGCTCTTGCACGCAGGGAACACCCATCCGCATTGTCGCGTCCGTTGCCCACCGGCCCGGAGCCATGAACGACCGCCTCAAGTGCAAGATCGGTCCTTCCATCCTCAATGCGGACCTTTCGCAACTCTACAAGGAGTCCCAACGGCTTCTAGACAACGGCGCCGATTACCTGCACCTGGATGTAATGGATGGACACTTTGTACCGAATCTCACTTTTGGTGCACCGGTAGTCAAATGCCTTCGTTCGAAAATCAGGCATGCTTTCTTTGAGACACACATGATGGTACAAAATCCAGAACAGGTCAGTTTAAAGCAGTTAGAGGGTCTTATGTGCATTTGTTTTGTGACAATGATTTATTACAAATGTGATTATTGTTGGTTTCTAGTGGATTGAGGCAATGGCAGATGCTGGTGTTGACCAGTACACATTCCATATTGAACCTGTGAAGGAAATAATCAAGACATGCAGAAAGGTTCGAGAGGCTGGCATGAAAGTTGGGTTAGCACTTAAACCAGGCACTGAGATTGATGCTGTGAGACAGTTCATTGATCAAGCAGACATGATTTTAATCATGACTGTTGAGCCTGGTTTTGGTGGACAAAAATTCATGACTGACATGATGCCAAAGGTTCAATGGCTGCGACACAATTATCCACTTTTAGACATTGAAGTTGATGGTGGAGTTGGACTCAATACAATAGCAGCTTGTGCTGATGTAGGTTGAAATTTACTGCTTTAATTACACAGTTAAATGATTTTTTTCTGTTTAGGCTGGTGCCAATATGATCGTCAGTGGAACCGCGATAATAAGTGCTGGGGATCAGCGTTCAGTAATTGCCAGCCTTCGTGAGACTGTTGAGAGTTCCATACATAAGTGCAGTGTATAAAACACGTTAAAACTACTTGTAACAATATAGGAAACAAACGCGCAACAAAAGCAATGTAATCACAAGCAAGGGTTTGATAGGTTCTTAACATCATATTTGATAAAGTGAGGAAATATGGCCAAATATAGTGGCTAGTTCCGTTGATTGGAATAACAATTTTGACAAATGGTGCATAGATTAGATTAAACAAAGCTAAACACAGTACAATTATAAAATAATAATCTGACGGTGTGATTGTGTTTTGTTAACTTAAACAAGTCAATATGCATAACTGATATACTTAAGCAGTAAAAATTTCCAAGAGGTATATAATGCAAGAGGGTTGGTTGCTTGCAACATGCCATTAATCATACGGGGTATCCCACGGTAAACATGGACATGCATAGTTATTAAAAGTTTCGTTACCATTATTAATTAAATGTCTTTGATTACGTGTTAATGTTGGGGAAACGTAATTAGGTGTAAGTAGTGTTAAAGTTCTGCCTGGTTTATGATAATGGAGTCGATTCCAATTTGACATTTAAGAACATCCTTACTTTTAATTTATTAGGGTCAAATTGGAGTAGCGCTCAAACTCTTAATTTTTGATACATTGTTACTTCCCACAATATGTTTACTGCAAGTAATTCACTACACGCGTATAGTGTTGGTATGCTATTAAAAATGCGACTTATTCATCTTACAGCAGTCCGTAGAATGGACGAGAAGAGAACCGAAGACTTTCTACGTGACTTACAAGAAATACTTGCGCGCAATACGCCGACATGTTACTCGTAATATTTGGCCGACCGCTTTTATTGGTCCTTGTTAAACGAATTTATTACTATCTATTAAGGTGATTACTTATACAATATATACTTAAGCAAACATAACAAAGTTTAAGTAATAATTTCGTTATTACACTCACATTTTGTAGGATCAATCAAAACGTGATAAATCTATAGATTCAACTGCGTCATCACTTTTGAGATTTGTTGCCTTAGGGGTGAATTTTTGAGGGAATGCAGACATTGAACTCTGTGCAATTTCTTCAGCATGTTCGAAAGTTCGCGGTTTCTCTGCTGGATTTAGCCGTGGCCGCAACGCTGCCATCGTAACTAGAATAGCTTCCTCAGTGCGAATTGTCCTGGAGCCTTGTTGAGGTACTGTATTGAGATAACTATCAAAAAGTAAAGAAGGATCTTCTGCGTGAAGAACTTCATCCCATTCTAAAGCAGCTTCCAGGCCATCAAGACCACCGAAAACAACAAGGGCATGTTTATAACTTGGACTTTCAAAGGTATCTATTGAATCTCCTTTATCTGATGTTCCAATTGTAAGGTCATACCTAAATTCCAAAAGAATCTTAACAGTACAGCTCTCAAATAATATATTTAGATACTTACCCATCTTTATACGGACTTTGGCTAAAAACCTGTGACAACGAGTTAGCTATTCTCACATTATACCCCCAGTAGACACCTGTTTCAAGACGAGGTGTTGATGGTGCTACCACACTGCCTTTGAGCTTCTTCATACCTTCTTGCAGCTCCAACTTTACTGTACATCGCAATCCAGGTGTTAACAATTTGTCTACATGTACATCACTCTTCAACCCTATATAAATCAAAGAACCTTGGCCATTCCTGACTGGTTTGTTAGTGACAATTCCTTCTCTGAATATAAAATTGTTCTGTTCTCGTAAATGATGTGGAGCATCCAATGGATTCAAAATTCCCACAAACTTTAAGTCATTGTGAATAGGAAAAAAGTTTTTTCTTAGATACTGGGGACATTCCAAATACTGAAGTATTTTACCAAGTTGAATACAGCTTTGTCTTGATACCTTGGTGCCTTGTGCATCATCAATTGTACCTTTCCTAGCTACAGACGAGGAGTTTTTATCATCATACACTACCACCTCATCAACTTGGAATATACAGGCTGCCCTAGCAATTTGTCCAGCAAGATATGTTCGTAATTCTGCAGATTGTGCGTTTTCTAGGATAGAACCAGGCACTGCAAGGCTCATTGTTGAGAGTTCCTTTGTGGTTGTTTCTATTTTAGGTAGTCCTGCTTGTTGGGCTTTGGCTGTTTCTAATAGCTTCGCCTTTTCTGCTTTCTTTATAGCAGCATTTTCTCTCCATTTTTTTCGTTCTGCTTTGCGGATTTTATTAATTTCCTTCCAGGATTTGGATTCTGTTGATTTGTTTTGAGATTTCTCTTGAGCCATGCTTGGTTTTGCTTGTTTGAGCATGATGCGACCAAACTAAATAGGTTA
Source organism: Ecitoglossa quadriceps (assembly GCA_027574925.1). Classification (NCBI taxonomy): domain Eukaryota; kingdom Metazoa; phylum Arthropoda; class Insecta; order Coleoptera; family Staphylinidae; genus Ecitoglossa; species Ecitoglossa quadriceps. The sequence continues at coordinate 56,113 of JAODGC010001773.1, read as the reverse complement.
TTATTTGAAATATTGATTTCGGTAGTTGCCTTATTGTAAGAACGCGACTACTTTATTTGAAAAATAAATTATATAAAAAGCATAATATAACTAATATAACTATAATATAACATAATACTAGTTGCCCGACTTTTCTTTCATTTAGCAAAAAGTTTTGTTTTTTATTTTGAAATAAATTAATCAACAATGATTTGGAATACTATAGCGATTCTTATGCGTTTTGTGAGTTTCCGGTTTTCCTAATTTAACACTGTCGTGTTGGTAATTATACCCATAATTATTTTTATCCTTGTAGTGCATACTCTCATGCATGCTACTGTGGTTTTCCCGGTCATTACAATTCTCCTCCCCGCAAGATTTCATCCCGTTCCCAACACACGCAGCATACGCAATTAAATGTGGAATCACATTTTGCTCCACAACACCAGTAAACAAATGCCCATAAGGTCCCAAAGCAAATATTCCCACATCTTCACCCGCATGATTTGAACTTTCAAGAGGAACGAGTGCAGGAAACTTATAATTCTTCCCACCTCTGTTATCATTACTAACATCATAACGCTTTCCATGTTCTTGTTTAAAACCATGTGGACCTCCAGAGTAGGACAGAGTGGTAAATGCAATATTATCATCTCCGTCACCAGCAATACCAAAGATATCATTTCCTCTCTTCGCGTAACCAGAAGTAATCATTGCATGTGAGTGATCTGAAGTGACTACAATCAACGTATCATCAGTAGAAGTCATTTCTACAGCTGCCAGGATAGCTTCGTTGAAAGCTGCTGTTTCACTAAGAGCTTTCACTGCTTTAGTACCATGATGAGCAATATCTATCAAGCCTCCTTCAACAAACAAAAAGTAACCATCAGAATTTCCATTACTGAGTTGTTTAATTCCTGCTTGCACCATTTCTCTCAAAGTTGGTTGAGTTTCCTTATGGTCAATGTGGAAATTCATGTGACTTGTTGAAAATAATCCTAATAAATAGTCTGTTTTTGTTGTGGACAACAATTCTTCTCTGTTGCTTATATAAGTGCCTGAACTACCTTTATCATTTTTCCATTCTTCAATTAGATTCCTCCCATCAGCGCGTTGTCCTTTCTTCCCAGCTGAATCCGTTTGAGTGTGTGGGATAAAGTTGCGCCAACCACCACCAAGTATCACATTTAAGTTTTTTCCAGTCTCGCCTTCAATGAGTTGCCGGGCAATGTCAGGACATTTTGTAGGATCTTGGTCATATTTTAACATGTAAGCATCGTTTTCCCAGTTCCGCGACGCAACGTTGGCATAAACTCCCGCAGGAGTCGCATGAGTGATTCGCATGTTTGAAATCACGCCTGTTTTTTTGCCTGCTTCCTGAAACCATCTAGCTAGGGATTTTGTATGTGTTTCTGGATTTGTGGATGCTTCGCAGTCTTCATATTTCACGTGAGCATTTACACCAATGGTACCAATATTGCCTTTGACCCCATTTAAGAATGCTGTAGCACTGCATGCGGAGTCCGCGACTTGAGAATCCACACAGTAAGTCTTTGAAAGTCCAGTATAAGGAAAATCTTCAACCGCCAATTTATAATCTTCACCTCCAGTTAAGTTTAATGATTGAGCAATGTAGATTCTTGATGCAAACCATGTGGAAAAAGAACATCCATCCCCCAGAAACATGATGACATTCTTGGCTTGATCTGAAAGATATTACTAATTTAGAAATTGATATTTTTTTAGTTCCATTACTTAATTATACTTGTATTTAATTTTTGATGTGTTTTTTTCTTTAAAGTTTTCTGTGCCTCGTCAATCCAATAGTTGGAATCTTTTTCGGTTTCTTTTCCCTGATAAGAAGTAAGTAGTTCCTGACACTTTTTACCAATATGATGGTATTTTTCGTTGTGTACTAGAAATTATCAATCAGAAGTAATATTAACTAAAGTTATTTTATATATTCTCACTTTCTTCTTTATAGTCTTCGCGTAATTTTGCTGCGCACATCACGGCAATAAATTCAAGTACAAATAAATAAGATGTTATTTTCATTGCAAAACGAGTTTCTGAGAAATAATTTACTTAATTAAGTGCATCCATGTGATATTCAATATATATCTCAATTATACCAGTACAGATGTTATTGTTTATTATTATTATATATAAATATGTAGAGCATACATTTTGAAATGACTTTTCCATCAAAAAACAAATATTTTAAAATTTATTAATCCTCTTATTATAATGTATAATGCAGATACAACTTTAAACTGAGTTATAACAATAACAAAATAGGAAAACATTTCATGCATTTCCTAAGCAAATTTTAAACTTTTATAGAATTGCCTTCAATGTATGCAACTTTATACACGAATTGATTTTGGTTAGTGGCGAACATGTGATACCAACAATATTAGTTCTTTATAAATATCAAATTATTTTGATCACAAAACCCATATTATCGCTTATTTAATTATGGCTAATAATGTGGTACTTGTATCAAATACTGTGCATATTTACGTTAATTCTTGTAGCCCTTTTAGGAGATTTTTTTGTGGTGAATTCTACAAATCCAATATTTAAAGCAATTGCAGATAATATGACCCATGCAATTATTGGATTTTTGGCTTGGTTGCTTGTTGCACTAAATGTAAAGTACACATATGGGTTTTATGTGCTGGTGGATGCTTCCTTGTGTTTCCTGATTGCTTCGTTAATTGATCTTGATCATTTTTTTGTAGCCTGGTCTATATATTTAAAGGTAACTAGGTATTATATAATCTTGAAAGATACTTATTCATATCAATTATGTTTTTAGGATGCAACATCATTGGATCACCGTCCTTTTTTACACCTTTCAACAATACCTTTAACAGTCACAGTTATTTTACTAGGATATGCTTATGCAAGTAATAATAGTCAACTAGAAATACTTGCTATTATTATATTTGTTGCTTTTGGAACACACCATACAAGAGATGCATACAGAAGAGGATATTGGTTTGCTCCTTTTGGATCAACACCACCCCTGACATATCATTATTATATATTTATATCAGTTTTATTGCCATATTTAGTTGTAATTTGGTGGAACTGCTGTAGGGTATCAAGAAGGGCTGGACTTTCTTCACAATCATATAATGACATTCAGCATTTGCTTGATGTTTAATAGAGTTCATATGTTATAAATGTATGACAAATTGATAATTAAAGAAACTATTGCACCTCTGAATTCCCGGAATCGACTTCACACGATTAAGTAAATTATTTTAAGCATTGATTTGAAACATGCATATTGGCATCATAAATATTTGCTCCTCTGCAGTACTCTTTAAAGTATGCAATAAAGTTTAGGTCAAAATTGGAAGAAAAGTGGAAATTGAGAGGTACATGGTCAAGAGGGGTGGAGCCTACAGTGCGGCTGACGTCACTACAACGTGCTACAAGCAGATTACTGGGTTTTGTTTAAATATTTCGGTAAATAGTTAAGTCTCAGACGCGAAACTTTAATGTGGCTCTTATTCATCACCTTTTGATGAATGCCACCAAGTGTGGGACCAAATTCGGAAATTTGTAGATGTTGGAGGTATTGGGCAATAGGGGTGGAGCCTACAGTGCGGCTGACATCACGCCAACGTGCTCCAAACAGATTACCAGGTTTTTTTGCAAATATCTTGGCAAATAGTTGAGTCTTGGATAGAAAACTTAATTTTGCCAGTTTTTGCATCACCCTTTAAGGAATGTCACTATATGTAGAAGCAAATTCAGAAAAATGTGGATATTACGTGGTCAGTAATTCCATTAGCTCAAAAATTTCCACACCTTTGTACCACTTTAAAACTTACGTTGTAGGGATTTACATAAAACCCCTACAATCATCCACCACACCATAAACTAACATTCTCCGTTTTCCCAAATCCGAGCTTCCAAGAAACCTTACAGCACCCGGGCCATAAACCAGTATCCTCGGGTATCTACACGTTCCGAACCCAATAAACCTCGATCTCCTTTAACAAAACCCGAGAAACCGTTAAGCACCCCGTCATGTACCGGTACCAGCACATCCTTAGCTTGACTTCTCGGGAAATCCAACCCAACCTTTCTCCCGCCAATCATAGCCTCCGAAATCCCGCCAAGGGCCTTTCAAGGGCTTTAAATAGCGGGACAAAAAATGAAAGAGGGCAGTCACTAGCACAGAATCAGAACGAGTCATCCACCGAGAGCCATAGCAAGTCATCCATCGACAGTCAGAGCAAGTCATCCACAGTCAGTTACAGCGAGTTAGCCATGAAGATCCTCTAGAGTCAGCATCGATGAGGATGCCATCAATTCATCGCTCAGCCGTACATCGCCGCATCACAGCCGCTCGCTACCACCCAGTGTTCTCCAGTAAACTCACCAAGTCGCCACCGTACCTCGACGTTCACGACCAACCTTCCACAGTATTATTATTCCTAACAACTTTCGAGTTATGTATTTTTGAGAATGTTTGCCATATAATACAGAATCAGATAAGTACATCAATCAAGTTGATTCGATCGACGCTGTAATTCGTAACTATGTTTATTCTGCTACCAAAATTGAATCACAAGTGATACCTGACGATCCAAAAGTAAACTTATGAGATTTACCAATGGGTACTCAGATTCTTACAGAGTCTTACAATATGAAAGTATTGCTATGACTTATTCCTATGTGGCTGTATGTATAACATTTCTGGTGCAGAAACCTAAGTTGCTACCAATTGAGACCTTTGTTGTCCAACCCATGCATCTTGTTGTTTAGTTGACACTTGTAATATCTATTTTGCTTACCGTGTTCCCTTACTACCTAATAATAGATGACAAGGCACTAGCTTTGATGCAATCAACTCCAAATTGGAAATTGGAATAATATTGTGCCACAAGATATTGTTCTGCAAATTCTGTATCTCACTACGATGATTTCTAATGTTTTAGTTGCTACTTATTACACAGTTTTTTATTCAGCTACTTTTCAAGCCCCACGATATGAACCACCTATTCTTACAGTTGATGATATGATTGAGAAGAATATTACAATTGAATATGACGGCCAATCAAGATTTGTTGTCTTTGGTTAAAAAAAGTATGTTGCTAAAGTTAAAACTTTAGATAATTATGGACAGCAGAATATGATGCTTTTGAAAGAAGGTTTCAGACAGTTTGGGTACATAGAGGGTTTTCGTCATATTGAAGATCATTGAATGCTGCTCTTGAGAAGATATTGAAATTTGGACTTATGGAGAATATTGTGGTAAAGGCAGTTCCAGGAAATATGAGTTATAATGTGTTTTATGATGTCAATTTTGATATTGTTTTGGGATGTTTTTATTTCTTGGCTTGTGGCTTATTTTGTGCGATTGTTGCCTTTATTTATATAAACTAATGTTTTAAAACTGTAGCTATTACAAACAAAAAGATAATTGACATTATACAAGCGCTAAATATAGAATAAATTGTACTTGTCATTCATAAAAAATCGTATTTAAATATTTATGCTACATTACTTGCATGTTGACATATTAATCCATACTATATCGAAAATAAATAATTTGCATTGACACTAGGGTGGACTTGATGGGATTGTCTTCCAACTGATTCTAAACCATCAAGATTCGGTTGTACAAATAATTAGATAACTTTACTAGAACGAAAAGGGTGGGAGGGTTAGGATTGAAAAACTAAGCAAATCATCAAAGACATTTGACCTCCACAACTCTGTAGAAAAAATCACAACCACATGTATCTTATGTGTACAATTTTACTCAAAACCATTCTGAATTACAATACATCAAACAAATCTTATAAATCTACTAAATATCATAATTTCTCTATTTGTTCCAAAAATATTCCCGTATAAATACTATTCCTCCTAGAATACATCCAAGAAAATACAAAATAAACGCTCCAAAGACATGTGAAATGTTGAGTGTCTTTTGATGCGTAGACTGCACATTTTTAAATTTGATATCGCCTTCATTAGTGATCTTCTCCAAAAGCCCAAGCTCAACCAATCTTGTAATATAATAATTCAAGCCGGTCTTCAACGGATGTCCTTTTATAGTCAGCATTGAAGAATAAAAGTTTCTTATTGGTTTAGTTTTATAGATATGTTCATGATAATTTGTGCCATACAGAATATACGAAATTCTCTTTGCGTTGGATGCCAAAATAAGATTCCTTTCAGTTGCAAGTTGCTTTACCTGTGTACTGTTTTCACCACTTTTACAGTATAGCCAATTTTTGTAAATATGCTCCACGTAGGGATCTCCATAACTTTCAGAAAATGATTGTTTTGCCACATTGTTACCAGTTACTGATATTCCACTTTCTACAATGTCTTTGAAGCTTTTAATTTGCTTTTCGGACACAGCGTTGACTAGATTTGAAAGTAGAGAAGATTGAAAGGCATTTGAGAATAAAAATGATATTATCATCCAAGACATCAAGAGAACTCGGTAGATTGTAAGTTTAGGTAGCGAAACTGCTTTACCTGTAGCAACAGCTAAATTGTCAATAAGGCAACTTGCGAAATTAGCGTAGTTATCTGTTCTGTTTACATTCATTCCTTTGTAAGTTAGGAAACACTGTACCAACTTTTGATAGTAATAGTAGAATATTACAAATAGAAAGTAGGAAATTATTATTGAAAACCACGTAATAGCTGTAAACACATAACCAATATTCATCCACTGTGGAATTGATTGAGCTTTTGGTATATACATGCGGTAAGCAGTTGGTAAATAATTGCAAGTGTTCCCAAAATCATGATGTTTTTGATGTTCAATTATTCCAATCATAAAATCACCTTTTCTTTCTTTCAAAGTCAAATACAAATCAGTATGAGTTCCATTCTCATAAACTGTTCCTAAAGTAGTAAAATTATGTTTATAATACACGATTGTAAAGTTTAAACATTCAGCAAGTAATTCCATGAATTGTATTTCCATCCCTCTGTTATCTTTACTATAAATATCTATGACGTATGGTTCATACCTTCGTGTTAAGACTACAACTGGACATGTGAAATAGTTGAAATACTTTTCTGATGCAACTTGACTAATTTTTGATCGTGTTTCTTCTAATTTACAAGATCCTATCTTTCTAGTCGTTGCAACAAAACAGTTCGTTTCAGAAGCTTGTTCTGGTATGTAAATGTGATAGTTTCTGTCAAAGATGACAGTACGAAATAACATCGCTTTTGCAGCTATTTGCATCACTTTGTCAGGATGGTCATCTCCATGAAAGATAATAAATATTTTAGTGCTCTCATAGTAATGTTTTGAGGCATAAAACTTGACAAAGTAGTTTTCTAGATGATCTAGGCGGTTTGTGAGGAATACAGCATTGTCAATACGTCTGATTGAATCAAAATTAATCACTTGGTTCATCTCTAGGGAAATCACTTGTTTATTGTCTGTTATTTTAAAAATGTGCGGATCGTAGTTATTTAAATAGTCGTATGCTAATAATGTGAATTCCCAGGTGTACACATCAAGAACTTCTTTTATACAATCGAAGTGATCCTTTATGTCATTGTCTAAGGATTTGATCAACAGCAAAGTATTTGTAAATTGTGCTTTTTGGGGGTAAAGTAAAAGGAACAAGAGCATAATTTTTTTTTGATAATTTATTATTTTCATGTTGCTTTTACTTGGGATACTGGATTATTAATGTTTATGCATTTGATGGAGGTTTTTATATGTATTGATAATAAAGTACAATCAATTACGATATATATTATTAAATGAATGCACAAGTTATGGTACAGTTAAAATGAATATTGATTTTTTTTAACATGACATTTTAAACAAATACGGTAAGAAATTAATATTTCATATTTCACACAATTTCACAAAATATGCAATTATTCTATTATTTTTATGAGTGTATTTCCTATTAGAGTAGTACTGTATTATCTGCGTAGAAGGCAGAAGATTGTGAATATGAAGCACTTTGACAAAAGATATTGAAAAGGGCCGGGAAGAGTTTTGATCTTTGAAGGACACCTGTGCAGATGCGACGACAACGCCTTGATGACTCGGACTTGACTTTCCATCGCTTTAAGAAGAAAGTTTTACGTTGATTGTATCAGAGTCACACAGAAGTAAAATTTGTTTTGTGGTGCTGTGCGCTTTCCTGAAGCCGCATTGTAAATCTGTAATTAGACTGTGAATGTTGACATGATTTATTAGTCGTTGTAAGATAACTCCTTCAAAACCTATGATATTGCACTGAATAAGCTGATGGATGAATAAGTAATGCTGGCATAACTCAGAAGTTGTCTATTCCTAGGGAGACAAACAATCACTGCATCCACTGCATCATCCTCGAACTCTTGCCAAGTTCCCTTGCAATCCATCCAATGCCGGTCCGTTGATTTTTTTTCTCCGCTTCACCCATTGTGCACCGCAGCGACTCCCGCGTCGTGTAGCAAAGGAGTACGGATGTGCATGATCACGTCGCGTTTTTCTACGTTTGGCGGAATTCTTGAAGTTTTACATAGAGTGGATCAAAGAATCCAAAAGTTATGCACCTTCTTTAATAGTCGGAATGAATAAACTGTAAGCCGAATCAAATAATATGCCGATAAGGACAGGCAACGGGAGTCAAGAAATAAAATTTTGAAGAAACTGATATATCAACGACTGAATTGCAGCTTTCCGGTTAGAGCTTAGTTGAACCCGGCCAAGAGAGCCCACAGAAGAGCACCATAGTAGCACCATCGCCCAAATAGCCTGAATAAGCTAAGATTCAGTGAAATCAAGTCAGGCAAAAATGAAGAATTTGTCATTTCCGTAAAAATGCGTGCTCGGTCGCGTCTAGTGACTATATCTGGCGCAATATCCTATTCCTGGACCTCTCGCGAGTCTTTCTGCTGCACCTAAGATTAACTTGCCCCAACCACTATTGATTTTAAAGAATGAAGATCCAAGCACTTACTATCTCTAAATAATACCACATTTTTTTTTTTTGAAACTACTAATACAATATAGATGAAACCTAGAACGCTATGTATATAGATCATCAATAGATCATTGCTACCTAATATTTGCCATCACCATAGCGTTGGGCAACTAATTTGTAAATCAGCAAAGGTGGCTCTGAGCGGATCCGTTCAATCAGCCATGAGTTTGAGTATATTATGTTGTTTTAGTTTAATCAAAATTACAGAAGAATGACAGTGTTTCATTTCTGTTCTATGTTTGTGTACGTAAATTAGTTAGTAGTATGTTCGCAATGTGCGCAGTGTACAAATTAATTGCCATTTTGACTTTGACGTTGGTGAAAACGACATGTTGCATGAATGAATGTTAGCTCTACAAAATTTATCAAATCATTAAGTTTTCTCTATCATCTACCCATCGATTTTTACATATAATGCCCGCATTTATATCAAGTAAGTTCCCATGTCACTGAAACACTTCCACTTATCGACACTCTTCCGCAGAATACAAGATTATTCAAAAAATTGGCGAAGGGTCATTCTCTGAGGTGTTGAAATGCGAAGATCGTGTCAGCAAGGAGCAGTACGCGGCGAAGATACTCAAGAAGTTCTTCTCAGGGAGCAACGACGTCTTATACTGTGCAGAAATCATCGCAATGCAGAAACTTAACAAACATCCGAATGTACTCTACATGCATGATTACTTCTTGTAAGATACTTTCTAGGCCTATAAATGGCTGGACGCTAAATTAATATTTTCCGAATTGCAGTGAAAAGGGGTCTGGAAAATTAATTTTTATTTTCGAACTAATGGATATGAGCATGTACGAGTTTATGAAGTCAAGAAAACGGTACGTACATTTTAATAAAGACTACTCTACAATTGCATTCAACGTATTATTATTTTGTTAGGTGTATTCCAGAAGGACGAGTTAAGAATTATCTCTTTCAAATCCTGAAAGGTCTAGACTATTTGCATCGACATGGATTATTTCATCGTGATATTAAACCAGAAAATATTTTAGTCAAGCTACCGATTACTACGAGTACAACTAATCAGCAGGTAGTCGAACAAACACTCCTTAAACCTATTGAAAACTCTCGACTTTCATTGCATGTTTCCTGATAGCAAGGAGAAATCATTAAGTTAGCAGACTTAGGATCAATCCGTGGTATCTACTCAAAACCCCCTTATACTGAATACATTTCAACCCGATGGTATCGTTCTCCAGAGTGTCTCCTAACAGTTGGTCATTATGGTCCCAAGATGGACATCTGGGCAACAGGCTGTGTCTTCTACGAAGTCTTAACGTAAGCAGAATATTGCACGCACAAAGAGAATAGCATTTATTGTACGTAGTTCTTCTCATTTAAGTATGAAACCATTATTCCCTGGAAACAACGAAATTGACCAGTTGTCCAAGATTCATGCAATCTTAGGAACACCCAGCGCACGATTACTGTCTAAATTAAAGTCGAGATCAAAGAATTTAAGAAACTTTACGAAATCAATCGGTTCCGGCCTTGGTAGCATGATTAAAAACTTCACCGAAGATGCACAAACTGTTCTCAAATTAATGCTGCAGTATGATCCGGATATTCGTAGCAATGCAAGAAGACTACTGCAACACAGATATTTTGCTGCCATTATGTAATATTTTACTTAGTTCGTTAGTATAGTTAGTATTCTTGAACATTTTATACAACCATTGCTTCTTTCTCCTAGGGATGATGAAAAGTCAAAGAAATCTTTAAACAAATCGTACGCAGCTCGTGATCATGGTGATCACACATCCATACCATACCTACACAGTGAACAACGCTGTAGCAAACCGCAAATGCAACTTGCCCATGATCAGAAGCTATTCACTTCGAAGACAACCATTGAATTGAATACAACCAAGCAAATGAAGACCTATTCTGAAAAACACATTTCTCAGTCTTGGCAAACTGCGCAGCAGAATAAGTTGAAGGCGGCTTATCATAACGCACTTTTTAGGAATACAACAAGGTAGTCTATGTGTGTTTCTTAATATTTCTACATTTAAACGGAATTTACATGTTTGCAGTAATTTAAGTAAAAAGATCTGTGATTGTCAAGAGTTAAATTGCAAATGCCAACAACGATTGTCCACAAAACGCACGTTACAAGGTGATAAGGCATCCATCTCTCACATGTCTGCGGCAAAACGCATTAAAATTTGAAGAGTGATTCTTTCTGTTACGTTCCCTCGTCTATCACCGACCAACATAAATATTTATTAAATAAGTCAGTAATATATACATGTACTACATAAGTGCGTAATAGTTTCATTACAATGTGTCGTAGAGAATTGGTTGGCAATGATATAATAATGGTAGGTCGTTTGCAGAAAAATTAAATATTACTACTTTTGTTTATCATTTTTTTGTACGTCGGGTTGCCGTACATTCATCTACGCAGTATGACAATTCCCGTAATTCACTGTTTACGTTAAGTTGTTGATAATAAACCACCGAGTAAATTAACGTATTTAATAAATTTCATGTATAATTTTGTAATTTATAAATAGAACTAGAACTGGCGTCCTGGCGGGAGCTCGAGACAATGGTACACCAATTTCAATGTTCAGAGATAATCCTTATCACATTGTCTCTTCTTTCTACCTCTATGTTATCGATTATATCGTTAAAAGATCAAACTAGTTATAACTATTAGAACCTGGCATCATTAAGTAAAATTCGTTGTTAATTACCTACCTGCTAGGACGAGTTCTGTATTTCACAATTTACCTCGACTTAGTATGAAGTGTACGCTGGTGCAGAAGCAACACGTAATTTTGGAGGGAATTCAGGAAAAGTGAAATAACTTGTGGTTAGTGTAATAATATAGAATCGAGGTGATGGGATCCAGCAACAACTATTTCTCCTGCAACAATCACTCCAATCAATCAGAAACATATGAAAACGACGATGGCATCCAATCACAGCTGCTACAACAATTACAAAGTCAATTCGCGGATTACCTGGACGCTGAGATCGTCGAATCGGTATTTGTTGAATGCAAATATGACTGTAATTAATTAACTACATCTGTGGTCTACCCAGTTTCATTAATATTATTTATTCCAGTCGAATTATCTAGAAAAAACCTTGCTGATATGATAGGAGTCAATCTTGAAACTAACATATCATCGAAACTAACAGCAGCTGAAGTAGTTGTCTCATCTGGAACACCAAAAGCAGAAACAAAACAGCAAGCACCATCAACACCTACAAATTCCAAATATGCTTGTGTACAATATGCACAGAAGGGCTACAGAACTGTAATCATCCTGCGAGGTCTCCCTGGTAGTGGCAAATCAACACTCGCTAAAAAGTTACTACATGAGATCATTGGACCTTGTAACCCCAGAGACTATTTATTTAGTGCAGATGACTATTTCATGCATAATGGAGTATATAATTATAATTGTTACCAATTGAAGGATGCACATGAATGGGTACAAAATAAAGCATTTTATGCCATGAGACAAGGTTTAAGTCCAATTTTAATTGACAACACTAACACACAATTGTGGGAGATGAAACCATATGCAATCTGGGCAGTCCGCAATGGTTATGAGGTATTTATTGAGGAAGCTTGTACAAGTTGGCAGTATAATGCTTCACAGCTAGCACGTAGGAACATACACAATGTGCCCAAAGAGAAGATTCTTGATATGCTGGACAGGTATGATAGGAATGTTACTGTTGAGAGATTATTTATGGAGTTTAGATTGCAATATGGAGATTGGAAGCCACCTGTTTTGAGAAACGTTCCACCAGTGAAGAATAGAATTGAAACAAACATACTCAACTCAAGAGGAAATCAATCTAACGTTGTTTTGGTAGAGAAGAGAGATGCTTCTACAAGTACAAATGAAAAATATGAGTATTGTGCAGCTATAACTTCCAGGGGACGTTTTGAGAATCACGGACAATTGCCTCCCAAATACCCAAAAGAAGGTTTTTTTGACAAAGGAACATTTACAGATGGTCCAACTGGTGATTTTGAGGCGATGAGTGGCAAAGAAGTAAAAGATATGATGATTGACTCCCTTCAAGGTATGTTTCCTTCTGTACCACGAGTATCACTTGAAGAGCTTTTGCTTACGTGTAGAGGAGATGTAGATTGGTGCATGAGTTTGTTGTTGGATGATCCTAAAATTATTTTTGAGAGTTCACAAATTCCACCTCTCCCCAAACAAGTAGTTAAAACTGACAGAGTTGTTGTAGAAACTAATGTTTCTAATGCTCTCCCTATTGTTTCAATTGAAACAACACCAATACATAATGAAGAGGAATTTATAAAAGTTAAGAAATATGTAGAGTCCAATATTGTTATCAATCCAGTTCATTATGGTCCAAACACTTCTAGACTTAAAGGAATTGCGAAAGCGGAATTATATGATCAAGCAAAGACATGTCCTAGTAATTCATATGGACATGATGAAAGTTTTGTCATGATTGATGGTGATCCAGATCTCGATGATTCAATTTCTGAAGATTCCGAAGCCGTTAGTTCCGAAGGACTAGAGGATAACACGGTGGAGTTGAATCTGGGCTCAGTTTTAGTAGAACAGTTGAATCTGTTATTTGGAGATCCGGGTTATAAACTGCCTGGATTCTTCTCTCCAATTGTGGAGATTCCAAGACCCCTTGCAAAGCAACTCCATGCTCTATACTATGAAGGTATCTTCAAACAAATCGACGCGCAACAAGTTATACATGAGCAGATGTTAGCTGAGGATGAAGAGATGCAGTTGAAGTTACAAATGGAAGAAATTCACATGATGGAAGAAGAACTGAAGACAACTCCACCAAATCTTAAGCAAATTATGAAGGATCAACAGGATGAACAACGTAATAAACGAATGGTGGATGATCAGTGGAAGAATTTGACACCTCAGGATATGGCATACAAAATGACAATGCAGAAGTTATCTGCTAGTTTTCCGAAAATACCCAATGATATATTAAGTGAGATGTACTTGGCATATGGGAACAAGTTTGATGATACTGTCACTGCATTGAGAGACTCAGGAGCGGAGTATGTTGACAATGCAAAAAAAGTTCTGTCTGCAACCACCCTACAGGAAATGCAAGCTGCCCATGATGAGTCGAAAGATGCGGAGGAAGAAGATAGACGTGGATTTGAAGATAGGGATCCCACCAGTTCAGAACTACGTGAAAAAGCATCAAGACACCAAGCAATTCGCGTTGAGTTACTCAACAAAGCAAAACAGTATTACAACAAGGGAATGACTGCAGTTGCTACATTTTATTCTGAATTGGCCCAGAAACAGACCAGAATGTGGGAGAAGTATAATAGTATGGCTGCTGTACAGATTGTAAATGAAGGTTTTCATCGTACTGATAAAGCAGATACTATTGATTTGCATTTCCTTCGAGTGAAAGAAGCTTTGAATGCTTTGGATATCTGTATTGATGAAGTGATTGATCAGCTCAAAACCATAAAGGTGAATAGAAGAGATATTTTTGTTATTACCGGCAGGGGAAAGAACAGTGTTAATGGCATAGCGCGAATTAGGCCTGCTGTGGAACAAAGGCTCAAGAAGCGGAGTATTAAGTAAGATTATTTTATGTCGCTTTGTCTAAATTGTCTAATTGGATATTTTCTTTTACTTACAGATTTAACAGAATCAACAGTGGACTTTTAAAGGTAAAAATTAATCAAACAGCGCTTGTAACAGCAGAGTTACCTAACTAAGTGCTGCAGATGTTTAGAAAAATAAGCTATTTACTATAAATTATCATGTTTTATTCAATTTTAATGTATGGTAAATAATATTTTATGCCATTTTTAGAGGTGAAAATTACGTAATATTTTAATATTAACGATATATGATTATATTTACATTCTAGTTTTCTATTGTTCAGTGTTACTCAAATAAAATATATTTTATTAATTAATGAATATTTTCTACGACAAAGGAGTGGAATGTGCATGTTTAAAGTTTGTTCTGGGGCCCAGAATTAATTTTACAGGGCATGCGTGAGTTTGGTGAATATTTTTCTCGTCTCTCTTTCTAAACCACCAAACAAATCGAAAATGTCTAGTTTTAAACACAAACAACATTTATAGCAGTATGATATTAATGCATTAGAGTACTGCTAAGGTATAATTATTATTAACACTTTATTTTCATTGTTTTTTCTTACACCTATTTGGTTTAGACAATGATGCTTTAATTGAAATCTTAACTTCTTCCACTCCTTCACACCAAAACTAAAGGATCCCAAAGAGTTAAAGTCCCTAGCATTGTTGATCGCTTCAAGGTTAAATCATGTTCCCAGCTGATGGGCTTATGCTTCGAACAAACACTGTGTGCACGAGTTTTCCGCCCCCAAGGAGCGCCACCGAGTTTTCTTCACGCCCAAACCGTGGCCGTCGGTATCCTGCACGGTGCAGCGGCAGGATTTGCACCATTCCAATCTCGCTGCGATTAAAAATTGCTTTAACTGATGTTGGGAGGGGTGAGAATCGCATTATCCATCACGGGGTAAATTAGTCAGGTAACTAATCTCGACCTAGAATTTGGTGTTCTATTCCCATCCCTTAACAGACTCACCATCGAAATTTAACTCTATTAACTTTGGCAGAGTGGTGGTTTTAAATTTGTAGGGCTGGTACCAGGCCTATCCCTATCATTTGTTTTTTGTTTTTTTTTACTGCTAAGGTGATTTTGAGTGTCAAGTAATTTGTTGGTATTGGTCTGATCAGTAGGTTAGTTAATAATTGTTTGGAGGTTGCTTAAATTATTGTTCATTTCTCCCTTGGTAAAGCAGTTGTTCTGATTTGATTTGTTTTATGCTAATTTCTTTCAGAGTGTGTATATTACTGTTTTGAAGTGAAATGCCTCGCAGTAAACGCCGGGCTGCAACAGAAATGAATTCATCTGAAGAAGACAGATACTCCTCAAAGAGAATACGTAACTACAACTGGTAATGTTACTATTTGTAATATTTTACAACAAATTCTAGTAGCATAAGTGCACAGTATATAAGCACATAACCTCCAAGTGTCTGCTGTGTTTTCTACTTTTCAAATTCCAAGTGCAATGTAGCCAAGAACTATTTTTATCTGTGCCTGTGGTGGATTATTATTAGATATTTTACCAAAAAACAAAATGGAGTTAGTACCTGGTTGAGTGTGTGCTTTATTTTTTCTGTGTGAACTTTGATTTGTTGTAAATAAATGTTGGTAGCTAGGTTTTTAGTTTAGTTATCTTTCTGCAGCTCACGTCGGTATGGGAATCGCGCAGAAGAGGCCAGTCAATTCAGCCCTAAGCGCTGTTTGACATGGTTCAGAGAATACACGACTCCAGATGATCCAGAAACGCTCGGTCCGGAGGGCATGGAGAAGTTTTGCGAGGACATCGGCGTGGAGCCGGAGAATGTCGTGATGCTAGTGCTGGCATATCGCATGCAGGCGCGCCAAATGGGATTCTTTACGCAGGAAGAATGGTTACGTGGTCTAACTGAACTGCAATGCGACTCAATCGCGAAAATTCAATCTCGACTAGAGCACCTTAAGCTCCTGCTGAACGATCCAACACATTTCAAGCATATCTATAGATATGCCTATGATTTTGCAAGGGTATTACCTAAATTAAACCATTCAGAGTGTTGTTGCAGTGTCACCACCCTTATTATCATTTGGTTTTAGGATAAAGATCAGCGCAGTATGGATATGGACACGGCAAAAGCGATGCTTGGATTATTACTGGGCAAACATTGGCCGTTATATTCGCATTTCAGCCACTTTCTTGATCAGTCCAAATATAAGGTCATCAACAAAGATCAGTGGTGTAATATATTAGAATTCTCTAGAACTATTAACATGGATTTATTAAATTATGACGTTGATGGGGCCTGTAAGTAAAATCATTCTAATCATTCACAAGTTTCAGCTTTCTGTAACTGTCCCGTTTTTGCAGGGCCAGTGATGCTCGATGAATTCGTCGAATGGTTGAAACAAACCCGAGCAAAGCAGAGCGAGGACATTAGTTGAGTTTTTAGCTAAGAGTGCGCGCATACGTTTGATACGTCAAGTGCTGCGGACTGATTACAAAACCACTAAACAAGAAAACAGCAACATGTAAAAAATAGAGTAAATTCTTTTAAAGATCATTTCACCTCGGTTGGACATCATGTGAAGAAGAGATTACCATGGAGAGTGCTCCATAGTAATCAACAGTCTTATTTGAACCTTTGCTTTGAGAGCAATTTTTTAAGTTCCGCTTCCTCCTTGATTTTACCTCTACGATGCTAATCCACTTGTCAACATATCGCGAACCAACGCGATGAAAATTACCAATTTAATACCTGTATCAACCAACCAACAACCATTCTTGCTGTAATATTAACTAATTACGATTATATTTACGTTAGTCTTTAATTCTTACAATATATGAAACAATAAGGATAAATGATTTAAGAATAAAATTAGATCTAAATGAAGGTTGGTGCGGCCTTACTTGCAATACCTATCGGCTTTCATCTTGCTGCGCCGATCTAGGAGTGTTTCATGGAAGTACCCACCATCCTTGGCTGTTTTCAGCGCTGATTTGTCTTCTGTATTAAGACGAAGTTTCTTATCTTGGAATTTCTGGAACTTTTTACTAGAAAACCAGCGGGAGTTAGTCACAACCAAGCCTAATATATTTGTACTTACACATAATTAATTTCCACTTGTTCTAGTGACCCATTTTCCTCCACTGGTACTTCTTTTGCACTCGTATCTTCTTTAACAGTCTGACATCTAATAGAAAGCATGTTCTTGATTCCTGCAACTTTGTTATTGGCAACAATGGAGTCATCCTCATCATCAACAGATAGGAAGCAGTTTGTTGCTGATTGTAGAGCCATTTTTCCATCTTGGAACACAGGTTCCCATTGTTCCATGGCGCCAATAGCATCTGATCTACCTGTGACAATGCCTTCCTTCTCAACTCGCAAGTACTTTCCATATCCTGACTTAAATGCAACTTTTCTCTCATTAATCATGACCGCAGTAAGGATTTCCTCAGGATATGGCCCATCGTAATCAGCATGGGGTGCTCCTATTGTAAATAATCCATTATCAAGTGCTTTAACATAGCTATGCTTTCCAATTTCAATTGCAATGGGGCCAGAAATTTCTTCAACTTTTGTCACTTTCCACCAACTTCCATGAAGTAAACTGTCTTGGTCAACTTGTTCCTTTGGTTTGTCTTGTTTAGAACTCTTGTGTTTACGTTTTTTGCCTCTGAAACAAAATTGTTCAACATTTATAAGAAGCAAAACATAAAATTATAACCTATGCTAGTAGCAATCAAGTTCTAGCTATTTTATACGGTAAAAGTTCAAATAAAACGTACTTCTTTTTGTCGCCTTTTAAAACTAGTTTACTAATCTTCACATTATCATATTCCGACATGTCTAGTAATTGTCTGTTATTATTAAAGATTATTTACTTCAATTATTTACCGACTTGTCATTAGTGCCACTGTTTTTTGATGATGATTATGAGTCTGACGTAGGCAACCCACAACTATCACAAACCTGTTTGCAATTACACGTTACAAACGCTTAATAAATTATCCAATTATTTTTTACAATTATGCATCTAATAATTTAATCTTTTTTATTATTCAGATAGTGAAATTGCTTAGTAAAATGTGTTTTATTTAAAAAACTTAAGTCGGTATGACTGAAAATACCCGACGAATACCGAACTGTCAGCAACATGTCAACAGATAATTTCCTGCATATTCCTGCGACTCCGCGATTCTTCCGCTGCGAGGAGGCAGAAAAAGTTACATGGGTGACAGTTTCGTGAATCCACAGTAGTGTAATTAATGTATAACTCGTGAAGTTTTGTTTCTAGACGCATCAGTGATATAATGAGTACGCCAGAAAATCGAATAGATGATATGCTTGTGAGGATGCAGTGTAGGCTGCCTCCGGGGCGGCCAAGCCGCCCGCCTCCGGCACTATGTAAGCAGCCCTCTTATCATAATTTCTGCATAATTATCCCTCTGGTTTCATTCTTATCCTTTGGGTAATCACGTAAATACCTCGTTAGTCATTTGCTCTACAACCTTACCTTTCTAATGTCTCATAATGATGTGAAACTTAAGGATGTAGTTAATAACATTTGTGTATTTTTTTGCAGTTGATAATCCAAATAATGTACCGTTGAGACGACCACAGAACCTTCAGTTTCGCACAAATGATCGCCCCGACCAACATGATGAAAAGCTCAAGGAAATCATGAAGAACAGTGGGAAGTTAAAGATCAGAAACATCAGGTATGATACCAGTCTACAGGATATGGATCATATTGAAGAATTAGGAAATGGAACCTGTGGACATGTAGTTAAAATGAGACACAAACCTAGCCAAGAAATTATAGCAGTTAAAGTAAGTTACTAATTTGTATTGCTTCTCTATAAGCAGGTTACATGTGATTAAAATAATTGCAGCAAATGAGACGCACAGGTAATATGGAAGAAAACAAAAGAATTGTGATGGATATTGAAGTGGTAATCAAATCACATGGCTGTCCTTATATAGTGCAATGTCTAGGCTGTTTTATTACTGAAGTTGAGGTGTGGATTTGCATGGAATTGATGGCAACTTGTTTTGATAAGTTACTGAAGCGATTGAAGAAACCAATACCTGAACCTGTGCTAGGGAAAGTTACTGTGGCTGTAAGTTAATTGAGTGTGTTTTGTATTAAGCTAACGTTTATTGACATGTTGTCTGTAGACAATTAAAGCATTGAGTTACCTGAAAGATAATCATGGGATTATTCATCGCGATGTAAAACCGTCGAATATCCTATTGGATGAACGAGGTAACGTCAAATTGTGTGATTTTGGAATTAGTGGACGGTTGGTGGATTCATTGGCTGCTACAAAAAGTGCTGGATGCACAGCATATTTAGCTGTAAGTCTCTGTTTCTCTTCAGTTTACTTGGTTTCTGTACTTTGATTATTGTTTTTTAGCCTGAACGCATAGAAGTTGACCCAAGAAATCCAGACTATGACATTCGTGCCGATGTATGGTCACTTGGCATCACATTAGTTGAATTAGCAACCGGATCATTTCCCTACACGGATTGCAAGACTGACTTTGAAGTGCTCGCGAAAGTGATTGGCACAGACGCACCCACTCTGCCTGAAAATGAGAATTTCTCGCCAGAGTTTCGTCGTTTTGTCGCAGCATGCCTCATCAAAGACAAGAACAACCGGCCCAAGTACGTCAAGCTGAAAGAGGAGCCTTTCTATAAGAACTACGAGTCACGCGATGTAAATGTTGGAGAATGGTTTGCCAACGCAATGCGTGCCGTCGAAGAGGAGAGCAAAAGGTGCGCTGGTTACACCGAGCCACACAGGTTGCTCTTTTTACAGCACGATGACTCTCAGAATCAATGAGTGCTGAGTTTTGATTACGATTTTGTTTGATTTCTTTCTGTTTACAGTGACGTTTGCAGCGATACGCGTTCTGTGCATGTGTAGACCAATTCCTTCATCCGCCAACCCGACTATCACTAGTGTAACCAATTATTTTGTATTTTATTTTGTACGTTTGTTCATTTGTGTCCTGTGATCGTGCGTTGCGTTTCTTACCCACTACCAAAATTAATCACAAACCTTAACAGCCAATCAAGTACGTAGATTGATTTTACCTTTGTTTAAGTTGTGTGCATGAATTGTTTAGTTTGGTTGTTTGTGGTTATATTGTTGTTGCATGCTTTAATTCATTGACTATTGCAGGCAAAAATTGGTTATTCAAACGACATCCTCAACTGGCGCGTCTGTCACACCATCAAAAACAACTACAACAGATTCATCCAGTTCCATTATGACTAAAACAACAACTTCATCACCGTCGGCATCACCAGTGTCACCTGTATCGTCTCAGAAAACGTCACGTATGACTTTCAAACACATCCGGCAACATTCAGAACCGCCGCGACCATCTTTCAACTCGATATCGCCGACGGCCGTTACTACCTCTCCTACAAACTCAAATAATCCGTTTATAAATGGGGCAGATGCAGCGAAAGATCCTAAATCAGCTATTGTCACACATCCTCTCAATATGTCCACACATCAGTCTCGTATTGCGTTGTTTCAGCGAGCTGTCGCGGGTGATAAACCAGTGCGGGCGTACAGTCCTCTTGTGCAGCGAAGGGCGGAGATGTTTGAGCATCAAGCACAGCAGAATCAGTCGCGTGATAGGTGGAATAGTCCAGTGGGATCGCCGCTGCCCTTGAGGAATCACATTGATGTAGATTATCAGCCGACCTACACCAGTGGGAATACAAGTCCTATTGTTTTACAAAGATTCTATCACCAACAGAAACAACATCAAGAGAAAAAGGAGGCTGAGGAAATGGTTAAAAATGAACAATGTAGGTCTTTGTTGGAAGTATTTATATGTAATTGTTTTCTTTTTGTTAATTTGCTTTAGATAGTTTAAATTAGGATTATGGTTCATGCGAATATTAACTCGTTGATTGTCATTGCTCATTTCGGCGAATACAGCAGTGAAAATTTTAGGTTTGGGCAAGAAGAAGCTCACTTCTTATATCAAACTTCAGCTCAACGGCGATCGGACAGGCAGAGCGTCGCGACATCAGAGTCCAGAACCCCCACCTCGACTGAACCGAGGTCTGGCTGACAGTCCACTGGCAGTGCGACGCAATTTTTTTGAAAATAACGCTACAACCTCCCCGGCAATGTCCAGAAGGTGCCTGCCTTATTGCACTAAATGACCTTGATATTAATCTAAGTTTTCTATGTAATATACTTAGGTATATCTCACCGACGCCTCCTATGCCACCTCCGCGAAGGATCTCCGAGAGTACATCGGTTCCGGGATCACCTCAACATGTCCGCGCTCGTTTTCACTACACCCCTGAACCCCAGCGACGATTCTATCCAAATAACGACGTCATGTAGCCGCCGGCGTAGGCGGCGGCCAAGCTGCTGCATTAGGACACTTGTGTACATACAAAAGAAACTAAATCAACGCAGGCAAACCAAAAAATTAAATTTAATAAGTCCTAATACGTGTAGCTAGCACTAAGTTAACAATGCTACGCAGTGCGCGCTGTTATTGTTATGAATATTGCGATGCTGTGTCTCGTTTACAGATAGATCGTTTCTTACTTGACTACTAATTTTTGGGTTTTCGAGCTTCTGCGTCCAGCGCCAGCAGCGATTTTGTGTTCGAAGATTTAATATCTGTTAAAAGTACTAGTCTTACATGTACAGTATTCATAAGCGCAGAACGCAGCGGGGAAATGAAATCATGGATTCATGCAATTGTTGTACCGCTATCAACCACATTAATTGATTTTTAACTTGACTTACGCAGAAAAGGTAGAACGGAGAAGATTGAATGCTTGTCGTATGACAGTTTTAGTTATGCGGCCTGTTGAGTTTTCTCTGGTTTTAATTTGTGATGATGAATTAACTTAAACTTGATCGTGTGACAATGTACGTTATGTTTTGTGCTCCACTTTAGACGGAACGCGTGTACTTGTAAATAATTTATTATAGATTTTACTATTAGATGCCATACAAAATAAAATAGTCAACATTTTCAACGAGGACATTCAAATATATACGTATATTTCACATTCTCATACACTTTACACTTGTAAACAATATGGGGTGTGGACAGTGGAGTACATTTTTATACAATTCATACAAAGATTGTCTATCAATTTATTATACATATACGTTATTGATTTTTTGGCTGTTATATCACAAATCAAGGAATAGAATGACATGTTTATTACGCCGTGCGTTCAGTGACGCTGATTATGCGTACAAACTCAAATTATTTGCGAATACTGAAACATCTCAATGACTACATCGGTCTCTTCATCACCATTTCCACTCGGGTTGGTAGAGCGTGGCAGGATCAAAAGCCTTTCTTTGTTCGACTTGCCCACATCCTCCTTTTGCTGGAAAGCGATACTTAAAGTGTACACATACAACGCAAGGATGACAAACACTAGAAGACACAGGGGGATGATGAAATAGAGAGTCACACTCGAAATATTCACTTGGGAATCATTCATCTTGTTACACAACTTAGAATCCTTTTACTGTAACTTAAGACAGCGTATCCTAAAACGACTCATTTAATTTACTTAATATTTTATGCATTCTATTTGTTTTTCATTACGATCTTCAATTCTGTTGGTTGGCTGGAAAAGTGCGTGATGGTTGTCAATGGAATGGATTCCCGTGGAAATTGCAAACGGTCGCTCTTCCTCTTGGTCGGGCAGCAGATCTGATGGAACACGAAGCCGTAGAAAATCAATAGCAGTGTGATGACAAAGACGAGTATGCCGCCGATGACTATGATAATGATCAGGTGCACGCGGTCCATTTTGGATTAGCCCTTTCGCATGTTCTGAAAGCAACAAATTCAATTGGCATGAATGTGCAAACATGTCATATGTAGGCATTGAAATGTAAACATGACGAGTCCAAACCAGCGTCATTGTTGGATATAAACATAACAATCGTGCTCCAATTAAAGAACACATTCCAAGGGAAATCCAAGTGGGCTCACTGCGATCGTCCTTAGTAAAAAAGGTTAAATAGCTGCGCATGCGTTAATTTGAATTTATCGATTTTTCCTTTTGATTTCTTTCTAAATAGAACTTGAGAACTTTAGATTTGCCTTTATTGATGTCCTCGAATTTATCTAATTAATACTAGTAAAACTTTTAATTGCTTCTTAGAACGCCGTTGAAATCATTGCTTAATTAACATGAACAGCCAACATTTCAACACCCCTCAAAACTGAACAATTTTTAACTTTGTGAAATTCGTATTCCCCTACTTTACATCACTTTTTTGTTTGTCATTTCTTCTCTCTGCACCGAGACATTTATTTGTCCTACGTACCCAAGCACCACCACTGTTTTCTTTTGTTGCCGTCATTGAATCCGCCTGCAATTTAAATAAAGTTGCGCGAGCGTCGCAAATTTAGGCGCAACGAACTTTGCACTGCGTCGCGGCGCAAGCAAATTGAACGATGCACAAATCCCGAGCGTCGGGAGCATTGCTGGAGACGTGCGTTGGGGACAATACACATTGAGGTATATAAGATGAAGGAGCTTACGAATTTAACAACAGTTTCCAACATCAAGGGATACTTGCAATCCTGGCGATGACGATTCGATGCCTTTGTTGAGTATTTGCTGAGGAAATTGACATCTTCTATTCGAGTTTATCTTGTTACAAGATGGTAATGATTCTATTTGAGACTTGAAGTGGAAATAATTTGATAGCAGACAGACAAACAAAGCTAATTTAGATTTACTTGCATTTAAATTGAATGCTAGCAACGAAAATACTGTTGGCATTAAAACTACTTTGTGGCAAGTACTTTGATTAGCAAATGGGATCAGAAAAAAACAAATCTTTTCACAGGCAGCAAGAATTTCAATTTACATCCAGGTAAAATCTCATTCCAAGCAGACGAACGCAAAATTTAGATTGAAACTATATGGGTGGAGGTAGAAAAAGTCCTTCGGCTTTGCATGCGTTAGGGAAATTGCCTTAGCGTCTATCTCCCAGACATGATTTTCAGAACGATGGAAAGCGTCGATCGTTAGACGTCGCGCATAAATTAATTGGAATTTATCTACGTGCAAATCCAATTCATTCGCACGCTGATTTTCGCAGTGTTTCCTATTGAATATTTCCTTCTGTCTACTCTCTGGTCGCTTA